>VMKM01002498.1:0-68624 GCA_008360985.2 Macquaria ambigua
ATTAACATTAAGGATCAAAGTGTTGTGCTTGAAGGCACATATGGCAGTTCATTTCTTGCTTTAGCTGAATATTTGAACAGGTATGAAGGGCACGTTAGCCCTTTCTATGGACTGTATGTCACTGGCCAGTGCAGCTCATTCGGTGAAACATGAGACAAGCATTACCAGCAGCGGCCTTTCAATTCAAACTAGGTTCATGCATCCTTAAAAGCATAATGTAATCTCAATGACTCATGTATTGCTTCTCATATACCCTCATAAACTATGTATTAGATTAAGTTATTTATACAGTTTGAACGATCTCATACTAGAATTAAAATCTCCTCTCTGTGTTCAGATGAAGGCCCTCCCTGTACGTGCCCGCTGTGTGCGTCTGACTGGAGCAGCTGTGTGCCTCACAGTGAAGGTCTGCAGCTGTCCCGGGACCTGGGGGCCACCTACCTGGAGTTGCCCTCCCTGAACCACGTCTTTGTGGGTCGCTACTTCGGCAGCGTGGTAAGTTAGTGGTCACATCACGCAGGAATTTAAATGGTGGAAGTAAGAATTGAATGGCTACAATGGGATCAGATGTGACGTCAGACTGGGCACATTTGTAAGCACCTAACATAACTTTTTGCTGCATTTTGATGAAAGGTTATATGATCAGTGATGTGCTGAGTGAGTTTTTTTTGTCCCAGCATCCCCTGATAAAATCAGCATTTCCTATTTTCAGAAAAAGACATTGCACGTGTGTTTTTTATGCTCAGATGAAGGTGTAAGATAAATTCGGCACTTAGCAGAATAGACAAGGACGGGTAGCTGCGTTGGTCTTCTCAGGAAGTTGTTTTCCAAAGCAAAGGACTGATGATGCAACATCACTATTTTTGTGCCTTGCGTTTGAACTAACGTGTGTATTTCTGTGTTGTTCAGCTGGAGTACTTCATGATTCAGTGTCTGAAACACAAAGCCAAAGAGAGGCCAGAGAAGAGGCGAGGAAATAAAGTGAGCGAGCTTCGCCCCCCTCATTTAGAACAACCAGGTCAGAGGAATACTATGGTATCTAAAAACTCAACTTTCATTTTAAGTGGCATTTATTTGTGTCTTGTCAGTTTCTACCTTTAAGCTAATTTTAAATATGTTTTCATTAATGGCGTTTAATTTTCACGTTGTTAAGTAATTTCTGTTGCTTTAAATAGCTCTTTTTATGGTGTATAAAGAGCATTCAATTGGAGTGACTGGATTGTTTCTTCTTCCAGCTTACATAGCCATAAAAAGAGCTGAGCACAAAGGTTTAACCAGATCAATATTCTCTGTTCCAAACTGGAAATAAGAAGGGAGACAAAGAGCTAGGTAGACTACTTTTATTCAGTGACGTTTGAATCAATTTTAGACTGAGCTCTTTTCAGCAACAGCTGAGTGTTTAGTGCCTTGTTCTGAGGCTGCTCAGTGATTGTAGTTGTGGGACAGGAGAGGATTACTCATTAACCTTATCTTTAACCAAATGTTCTTAATCAGTTTAGGTATTTAGGTACCTCAACACTATAAACCCACATGTCCAGCCAGTAACACCCCTAATGCAGTTCTTTTTTGCTACGCATTTTACTAAAATTCAATATTCTTATCTCAGTTTTGAAAGATTTTAGTTTAGGGCTGCAACTTATAATTATTTTCATCACAATTTTCCAGAACCCAAGCGTGACGTTTGACAAATTGACAAAAATTGTTCTGTCTGATGACAGTTCAAAACTCAAGGATGTTCAGTTTACTATAAGACAAAGAAAACTGACAAATTCTCACAAATCTTTTCTCTTTGAGAAGCTGGAACCAGAGAAGGTTTGGAAAATGACTCAAATGGTCAACCGATAATCAAAAAGTTGCCAGTTAATCATCGACTAACTGTTTAAGCTCTGATTTAGTTTTAATCTGCTTATTTGAAATACAGAATTTCAGATAACATTTTAATTAAGCTTCAAAACAGCTTCCTGAACTCATGTCGAAAGTTTTTAGCTCGTGGCAGACTGTAGATATATTGCAGACTTAATCAAACTGCCTTTAAGCCAATCAGATGTCTGCAAACATCAAAAAGCGAATTATGAGAAGAGATAAATGACCGTGCTGATCATGATCAAAAGAGGCTAAAACTCACAGAACCACAAACGTTCATACACGGCGAGCAGCAGAGACACAGCACGTTTGATTACTGTAGCAAAGCTTAAGAGAAACAAGCCAAGCTGGAGTGCTTGACAGTTTCATTCCTGCTGCTTTTCCTTTGTCTTAATGTTCTACTTTTTTTAGACTGTGGCACTCTTTCTCCTAATTGGCTAAAGGACAGTCTGATTAAATCTGCAATCGACTGCCATTCCTAACTGCCGGATGTTGCCACAAACTAAAAGCTTTCTGTGTGTTGTATTTAAAATGACAAAATTAAAATTAATTTGGCTAGAAGCACGACTCCCACACCACAATTAGATGCAGTAGAATCATCTATTTTTAAAAAAGGGAGTTCAGTGTTGTATACTGAATTCACAGCTACACTCCTACTACTGCTACTACTCCTGCCATTCCAGTGTTTTTCCACGCACAGTTAATTTTTACAAGAGAAAACACCTGAAAATATTTAACACAAACGACGCTGTTAGTGTTAAATATTGATCTGACCACTTTGCTGCTGTGTGTGATGCAACGACTGACACCTTTTTTAAGTCCGGCCAAAAAATGGCAAGCAAGTGCCTGGCAGATTTATTGGTGCCTGTCCAACACTACTTAACTCTACTTACGGTGTAGCTTGCATTAAATATGACGTGCACTGATTCAGGAACAGCACCGTTTTTTTTTTTGCAGCCAAATCTGAGTTGCCATAGAAAAGGAGGTGAGGTCCGCAGAGGTGCAGCGTGTATTGAGCATGAATAGGAATTTAATAGGACAATGATTTGTGAAGCCCCATCCCCCCACTTCCTTTACTTTCCTCCTCTGTGCTTTGTCACTTTTATTAATCTGAATTCATGAATACATGCATTACCAAGCGCTTTTTTCCTCCATGAAATATTTCTTCTCCTCGCTCCAGACAGGTTTCCAAATTCTGTTCTTTTTTTCATTGCAGTATTTTTCTTGTATTCATTGTTTTTACTGTTACACTTCACTGCAAATCATTCATCTGTGACTATTGTCTGTCCAGGTTTTTTCTACAGCTTCTTTAAACATTAACCTTATTTAAAATAAGCTTTTTGGACGTACAGGGACAAATCCACTGTCGAACAGACAGACAACGCTTTTTTCTCCATTACTTCAATAGACCAGAGTCCAGTGCAGCAGCCTTGGTTTGCATCTTTGCAGGTCTGTCATTAGTGCAAAGACAAACATATCTGGAAGTGTTTTTTCTAACTTGAGCAACAGGGCAGGGGAACAACATGACATTGGCTTCTCTCTCAGCTCTCTTTCTTGACCAAAAGACCTCACGTCACTATTGCTGTCACTCCACATACCCATATACACCACACAAAAGTGTAAATTACAACACTCCTGGGGTGCTTTAAACATAACACATTTGGTGGATTTTCCCTTTTCTTTTTTGAAAATACGAGCAAGCTGAATTTCAGCAGGGATTGTTCATTAGCACGACTCATCCTTCCTATCTTCCTCTGTCTCCTTTTTCACCCCCCGTGCTCCCTCTTCCTCCCTCCGTTCAGCACGTCTTCCCCCTATCCGAGTAGAGGAGTCCAGCTTCTCCCAGGACATGCAGTGGTTGTTGGAGCGTGGCGTGCAGTTCGCCGATGTGGCTTTCTACGCCGGGGACTCTGGGAAAGAACTGGGGTGGGCGCACGCGGCCGTGCTGTGTGCTGTCAGCCCCTACTTCAGACAGCTGCTCCTGGGGCCCAAGACCAGGTAGGAGAGATATTAGCTTGTTCACAGGATGGAGCTTAACAAGCGATTTCACCACCTGAGCCTGTAGCCAGCAGAAGCTCAGCTGTGTCTGCAAACTCCTCTTCAGTGTAACTGTGAAGGATGTTGTGCTGAATTTCGTCTCTGGTTGGACAGGGAACGTCCGCAGTCGCGGTGTGCTTGTAGAGAGCGGGATGGAGGCCCCCATTCGCTGCTCTCCACCTGGGACGGGGGGATTATCGATGACATGCCGAGATCAGAAGGGCACCTGACAGGACGCCTCTCTCGTCTGGTGGTGAAGGACCCTCTCCTGTGTATGTGCTTGTGGGAGACTCTCATGTTCATTTATAGAGGTAAAAACCACCAGTCAAACTCCAGCACACTCAGATACAACTGAGAAAACCAACAACTTAAAGCTGCTGTTTTTTCACCAAAGTCTTTAGGATTCATCCTCTGGGGACCATGAATGTCTGTACAAAATTTCTTGGCAATCCATCCAATAGTTGTTGAGCTATTTCAATCTGGAACGAAGTGGTGCAGCCACACGCCGCTAGCATGGCTTAAGATGCCTTTAACAATTACTTGATTATCAAAAATGTTGCTTTTGTTTTTGATCAACTAATCAATTAATCTACCAATAGTTTCAACTCTAAATATATGTATTGATAGATTAAACTCTCAGCTTTTTGGTCATTGTGGTCATTTTCAAAAAGAACGCCATGATGTAAAAATAATCCAAGTACACTGCACGCCAAACTATACAACTAAAAGCCTAACATTTGACAAGGGGTAGGAAGTAAATTCTAGTGAACGCTGCCAAATTATTTCTGTATTAAAAGTTGCACCAGCCTAAATCACAACAACACAGAAGAGCATCTCATCCCCACTAGAAGTTGCCCAAACTGACATTCTGGCATCAGGATCAGTTGCGCGGGAAGTGCCAAATAGAAAGAGGAGATCAGAATACAAAACTGTCTCCAAAACAGCGGCCAACATGCACTTTGTCCAGAGAAATCTGGACTCAGCAAGGATGGCTCACTCAGTTTACTCCCATCACACTACATGACTTCTGGGAAATTATGTGCATCACGCTAAAAAAACCCAGCTATCTCCTGCTTCTAAGTGCTACAAACCACTCAGTGTATTGAATTGCATTCATCCGTATTTGCGTATTACTAATGCCAAGGCTGGTGTTTCAGCCTTGATGCTTCCTGTTTGTTGTTGCCATATTAGACAGGTTCTGCACATTACGACTGGAGTTTAAATACAGCCAACAGAGCTGGACTGACATTCACAGCATGGGAACTCCATTACCCCAAAGCAGTTACTCTTTCCACCTATAATTTAGATGTGATGATTAATGTCTCCTGGCAGCAGAAGGCAGTTTGCCTGCTACTGGATTTTGTCCAATGTTCCATTATGGTGAGGAACAGAAATCAGTCAAAGTGATAGTGCTTGATAGTAAGCAACTGTAGTATTTTAATCTAGTACCTGATCATTCATCCTGTAATGCTGTGATCTCACACTGCTTCCTTAACCCATATTTGTACTTAGATGCCTCAGGCCACTCATGTTTCCTTTTATCTCCACCCAGCTCAGTTCTATTTATCCATTATGGACACATGGATTGGTACACGGAGCGATGTCTTTGCAGAAATTGAACTTCCATCATTTTGATGGCTAATGGGATTAGTTGATTGAATCTGTAGCCTGTAAGTGGGCTCATATTCACATCAACAAATGATGAACTCTGTGATGAAACTGTCATGTAGAATTAACAGTATCTTATATTAACTGCACCTAACAAGGATACAGGCGCACTCAGTAAAAACATGCAACCAGAACATTTGCAGATGCAAAACGTTCTCCAGTCGTGTATGAAGCCTAGTTAAACAGTCGTGTGATATTCTCCTCGACTTCAGAAAATCTCCTCAGTCTGCAGTGCTGCGTTTGCTGCATGCTGGATCGCAGCGCCTGTGCATGCCAGCGCTTCATCACAGGCTGCATGTCGTGCAGGAGTCTTTATGGCAAAAAGCTGCGCTAACATCTGATTCACGGCTGCCTCTTAACATGTATGTGAGCAGCGCTGACGGTCTGCATGAACACGCATGTGCACACTCTCGCATAGAGGCAGAGACGCACAAACGCATAAGCTGAGTGTGAATGTGTGCTGGTGAAGGGTGAGCGGAGAAGGGAAGAAGATTATAGGGTCAGACTGAGTCTCTGACTGTATGAATAAGAATAAGAAAGCCAGCGGTTGAAAGGCGGAGGGTGCAGTGTGTATTTTCACAGACACATATATAAGTCCTTGTGTGGATGTTTTTTTTTTTTATTGAGTAAGAGAGGAGGAAAGTAAGGAGTGGAAAATTGTGAGTAGGGTGAAAAACGAAGGTGGAGGGACGTGAGGGTGAGAGAGGGGGCGGAGTGTTTAAGGTGCTGCTTCCATATCTGTGAGATAACGTGATGGTGAGAGAGTGTTTGGGTGGTGGGAGAGCTGGGCGCTAGAGCATACTGTCAATGTGTGTGTGTGTGTGTGGCTTGGAGCAAATAGCAGAAAGAGGAATATGTGTGCATGTGCCTGAGCACAATACGAATGTCACGTTTCCATAAAACACTGCAGGGAGACAGTGTTAAGCCTTGTGTGAAAAATGACTAATGTTAACCTTCAACATGGTGGGTCTGATTCTAAGTTTAAAGCAGTTGACCTCACATACAGTGTGTGTATTTCTTGTATTTTCTTGATTTGGCTAATCAGATGTGAATGTGTGCCTCCTTAGCCCACGGAAACATTCGGAGCACAATGAGCCAATGTTCAAAGTTCATTTGCACTAAATCCACAACAAGCTGTACTTTGCTTTCCTAGAGATGGGACAGACATCTCCTGCTTGCAATTCAGTTCCACTCATTTGTAGCTCATTTTATTGGCTCAGCAGAACAAATTTCCATAACAATATCATGTCTCTGCAAACACGCGGCGTCACACTCGTGGTATTATTCCACGCTCTGGGTTTTTGTCACTTGAGTGTGTGTGGACAGTCACAGAGGCCGTAACTTTGCTTATGTGACGTTAACACTGTGAGACTCTGTCTCCTTGTGTAGTGTGGTGTTGAATTATTGAGTTTGTCACTTGGTTGCTATTGTGTGTGTGCATGTTTAGCACATGTATTACACGTGTTTGACACATTGTGTGTGTTTGTGGTCATCATGGCCTTATTTGGGGTCAAATTTTAAAGTACAGACCAGTTGTTTTTGGGACGACTTGTCTCACTGGGGGACAGTTGTTGTAATTTAATTTCCTTGCAACTAAATTTAGCACAAACTAAACTGGCTTATGTCCTTGTTAGGGTTTGTTTGGTTTAAATTAGGTTAAGGGAGTCAGGAAGGTAGTAGTAATGGAAAAGGTTAAGGAAAACCTCCTGGAAATTAGTGTTGATATGTACAAATTGTTCCCAAAGTATCCTATCTCAGCATTTGTGTTTGTGTAGGTGGGTGAGAAGAAACTTATTTGTGAGGTTGTGTAGAAATGATTTAAGCATTTTGCAGCTTTTCCTTTTTGCATATATATTCCAGTTTATCCAGTTCCTTTCCATCCCACATATGAAAACATCTACCGGTGTATCCACTTCTGTTTTTTGCTGTCTGGCTGCATCATATGTCAGCAGCACAGCTCCTGAGCTAATCTCTCACCCTGCCTGTGAAGTGCCTGCGCCGCGCAGTGTTATTATCCAGCACTGTGTGTTGAGGTAATCCCTCTATCAGCCCAAATACCGTCATTATGAACTAATGATGAGATAAATCCTGCCCAGTCCAGGTCCCTTCTTCCCTCGACAGTCTGTTTATGTCCCGGTGTGACAGATTGTGCCACCCCAATCAAGCTGCAGGGCTGTACAGGCTTCATAAAGGAGTATACACCTGAGGTCAATAAATGCGGCGTAGATGTTTTCCAAATGATAAAGCAGGGTGAAGAGTTGTTCTCCTGTGTCACAAGTTTATCTTTATATGTCAGTGCTGCTAGTTATTGAGTCTTTATATTTCACATCCTTTTTGATGGCAGCGTACTGTATATCACGGTCCAAATGTCTATTTCCCTGTTTATTTACTGTATAGCAATGATTTTAAGCCATGCTAGCAGCGTGGCTCTATTGCAATGTCAGTCTATTGGTCACCCACTTTGGCCCAGAGTGAAATATCTTGACAACTACTGGATGGATTGTAATGACATTTTGTGCAGATATTCATGGTCCCCAGAGGATGAATCCCACTCACTTTGGTGATGCCCTGACTTTTCCTCTAGCGCCACCATGAAGTTCACCGTTGTGGTTTTTAGTGAAATGTCTCAACAACTGTTGAATTGTAGTCACTTGATCCACGTGTCCCCTTACTTTGTCACCATTATGCATCATAAAGTCAAAATAACACTTTGGTTTATGACCAAATACCTGAAAACTAATGTTCTCATCGGCCTCAGCTCTACTTTGTGTTTGGTGCTAATTAGCAAATGTTAGCATGCTGACACGCTAAACAAAGATGGTGAACATGGTAAATATTACACCTGCTACACATCAGTATGTTAGCATTGTCCTTGTGAGCATGTTAGCATGCTGACATTAGCTTTTTAGCTCAAAGCACCGCTGTTCCTAAACACAGCCTCACATAGCCGCTAGTGTGGCTGTAGACATGTTTAATGTGACTAGTGTCTAGACGTCTAGTCTTGCACATGGTGGGAATTGTTGGGTCTTTGTAAATAATATTATAAAGAGTACCGTCTAGACCTGCTCTACATGAAAAGAGCCCTGAGATAACTTCTGTTATGATTTGGTGCTATATAAATACAAATGTATTGAATTGTTTAAACACAGAAGTTAACTATGTTTTTCTGCTTTAGCCAGTAAAACTGGTCTATATGTGATCGGATGAGAATAAACTAAAATTTCCATTTATAAGTCAAACTATTTAATTACACATGTGACTATACCTGTGATTTAAATTGTGAAAATATGGATTAAAGTTTTAAATATCTTAATACTATATGTGCTTAAAATACATTTGATATTTTTGATTTGAATGGAATGGCATTTTTAGCCAACAACCAACTGGAAAAAGACTTAACTAAAAAAACTGATCTCAATTAAAGTAAAATAAATTGAAATAAAAACTATTAACCAACTGACTTGGAGGCAGATTTATTATGGCCACTGGTGTGTTTTGCAAAGGCCTTTGGGTCACTGTTCGTGGAATCTGGACTGGGCGTCCCACCCATAACCACCTTGGTTTATATAAGCAGACAAATTTTAGAACAAGCCAACTTTGTCAAAAACAGGTCCTGGCTGTTCGGTGTAAGGTATGTGGGTGGTCAGAGCACAGTGCCAGCTAGAAAAGAGTTTGCCTGTGTGTTTGTGTGAACTGTGCTATTGTGGGTCCACAGAATCAGTGTGTTTGTGGATGTTTTGTAGGAGCGTGGGAGTGGGACCACCTCCAGGAGGCCCTGGAGGAGAAGCTGAAGAATTCGCTAGCTGTGGCTCAGCTCATGGAGCGCATACGATCCCTCATCGGCAGAGACAGGGTGAGGTCTTTAATGTTTTAAAATCACCTCTCTTATCTTTCTCTAAAACACACACATTTAATAAAAATCAACAGCCCTCCCCAACAAAAGAAGTTAAATATCTATAATGTGTCAAAGCTACTCTTTGAAGGTTTTAAACACATCTTTTTGTAGTTGCCAACTAACAGCGCCTTAATTAGCAAGACCTTGTTTAGAAACAGCGCAGTAATAATGTGGCTATAATTAGCATGTTTACATAATTACTGCCCGTATCACCCCTCAGATACTGTGGGAATTAGCACAAAATAAACAAGAGATGCTCTCAAAGGAGCAAAATCACAACACAAGATCTGTAAGGAGTCCACACTGGACATCAGCCGTAAAATCCAACATTATGTTAAAAACTGCAGCGTCACATCTGTAATGTATTGTGCCTATTTAAAAACCATGAGGTGGCTGCATGTAATAGGTAGCAGACTTTAACATTTAGAGAGAGATCAGGAGATATGACATGTCTGTGTCTGACGAGCCTTTGGCACCATGCATGGTCTACCAGCCCATCTGGATAGAACTAGGTCTTCTACCTGAGGCAGCGTTGAGACGATCTGACACACCGAGAGACGGCTGGGTCACTTTAACACGATGAGACGCCCTAATGTCCTGTCAGGATTTGATCTTGTTCTCTGCAAACACCTCCGGGTCCGAGACCGGATGAAATTTTGCTTTCCATAAGCCTTCCATTGATTTACAAAATCAAAGAGGCTTGATTCTGTTGCTGCCTCTACTGAAGTCTCTCTGTGTGTGCCGAACGCTCCTTCTGCAGCAGAGCAGTGCGAGAATATGGAGTTCTTTGTGCTTCAGTTGTCTGAGAAAGGTCACGCATTGGTAATGGGATGCTTTGACAACACTCATTTGCGGACTTAACAAAAGCATGGGTGCACATACATTCCAAAAAGACACACTGTCAGCCGTTCTCATACTACAGATTTCACCTGCGGTGGTGTGCAGTATACTGTATATACATATATTGCATTATGCTGACTTTAAATGCTTCAAATGAGCGGGAATGTGTTAATAAATAGACAGTTTGGACGACCGTCTGGTTCCCAGTCTGTTAGCCAGCTCCGTCATGTTGTTCTTGGCATTGCAGTTCAAGTATGTTTGGGTAGCGCTAAGTAAGACTGGCAGAGAGGCCATTTGTATTCCACAGGGGAGGTGAGATAGATGCACAGAATGGCAATTGGGCTGGTAACTAGTACCTGACATCCAGCAGAGGAATGTTAACTCTCTCTGTCCGTTTCCTTTGGCTTCTTCTCTTCTGTTTGTGTGTGTGTGTGTGCGTGTGTGTGTGTGTGTGTGTGTGTGTGTGTGTGTAGGGCCCCAGAGACACCCCGAGTGCTCGGGCAGCTCAGCTCGGCCCCCAGACTCTTGTCAACCTCTTCAATTCTCCTCTTTACTCTGATGTCATCTTCATGGTACAAGGTGGGTCCATGCTGATCCGTTCGACGTACGCACATTTACAAATGCATGCCCCGTCACACAGCAGAGGAAGGTCACTTTTTATTAGCCATGATTGAATTATGATCTCAGTCCCGGGCCTGGTCGTCCATTTGGAGACAAAATAAGATAAAATGGTCCGAGGGACGGGCTGCCTTCCGGTCCTGTCATGTTCCATCTCACCAAAAAGCTCCTCCGTGAACTGCTTTTAGCCAATTCTCTATTAAAGGATCAAACTGAGGAATCCAGAAATAATGCCCCAAAGCCTCTCCTCAATCAATATTTATCTCATAAAAAGTGCAGCGAGCTTTTCTCGTTGCACCTCTGAGCTGCGAGTTCAACTCTTGGAGGTCGCAGAGAAAATTTCTACAAGAATATTTTTTCTGCTTTTTTCCCCTTTTTCTTTACACTAACGTGCTGATGGAGCGTGGTGAGAGCTGTCACTGGCTGTTAATGGCACATAATGACAGCGATTATGTCAGGACTTGTGCCCAGGCTTTACATGTTATTTGTTTCCTGTTAATTTAAATGGCCCGTTATGACAGATCATCACTCCCAACAAGCCACATTGAATTAGGTTTGGCCTCTAAACTTCTGTGATGAGGCAAAAGAGATGTGTTAGTGATATTAGGAGTGAAATTATTCATTGTACGTGTTTGTGATCGTCTCGAGACGTTTTTAGATCAAAGATGCATTCTGTATCTATCAGTCAAGATTCAATACATTATTTATGAAGAGTTTATACTCTCAGGCATTTCACTTCACAGCTCTTTGGGACTTTCCTAGATGCTACTCTGAAATTCTAAACCTAGATGTTAATTCTGCATGTTTGTCTGTGTGTGTGTGTTCAAGGGAGTGTATTGCCAGCCCACCGGGCAGTGCTGGTGGCACGCTGCGACGTCATGGCGGCCATGTTCAGTGGGAAGTATGCAGAGGCCCGGAGCCGAGTGGTGCCCATCCACGGTGTCTCCTCAGATACCTTCCTGTCTTTCCTGGAGTACCTCTACACTGACTCCTGCTGTCCTGGTGAGTTCACTGCACACAACCCAGGTGTGTACTCAAGTATACCACTGTGGCCACTACTGTATACAATAAGATTAACAACTAAGTGGCACCTAAAACTGCAAACACATCTCCAATGGGAGGCCTATATATAGTAAGTAAAGTGGCCCTCTCCTCCTCTTTATCTTGTGGACTAATTAAACCCTGTAGCAGATTTTGTACGCTGGTGAGAGTGATTGCACTGGGAAACCCTCAGTCAGTGTGTTATTCATTCACCCGCCTATAACTACTTCCTCAGGCTGTTGCTGTAAATAAATATAGAGTTTGCTTAGTTTAAGGGATATTAACTTTAAATAGACGGTTGGTTGATTTGTGACTGAGATGAAAGTTGCTTTAGGTGCCGTGGATCTGACTAACAAAAAAGTCTTTTACAGAAGGACAATGGACCTTTGATGTCATTTTAATGAACCGCAGGGAAAAAAAGCACCATTACCAATTCAGAAAACACTTGAGAGAGGTACAGTAGTGTTTTACTCTAGGCCTCGCTCGCTAAACGCAGCCCAAAACAAAAGCGCAGATGACAAGTCCCATCAACCATCTGTGTGACTGCGACATGCTGCCAGTGTCAGTCTCGGGAGGCTTGCGGAGAACAGCACTGAGCTTAAAATTAAATTAGATTTAGGGATGACAAAATCAACCCGTGGCATCACTGCTTCATCTGCTTTTAATGGTGCCAACTCACGGCCCCAGACGTGTTGTTGTTGTTGTTGTTTTCCTCTGTCACATTGTGCGCTGCATTTTCAAAGTAATAAGAGCTGATAATTCTCTCTGGTGATGGCAATGAGCTACAGTACATTACATTTTCTGAAGTGTTTCAGGCCAACGCTGAATCAAGTGACTCCCTGTAATGTGAAAGCTATAAATACTGACGATCCCACTGAAAATCTACACTCCACCTGCAGCTCTGCGCAGCTCTCCGCTACTTTTAGCTCATTGTTTTGGTTTTCAGTCAGACAAACCGGATAATGCTAGTTCATTCACAACTGAAAAGACTGCTGAACAGTCAAACATTTAGAAAGAGACCCAAATGCTTTTTTTTTTCAGGAGTAAGTGGTCCAAACAATACCAAAAATGCCGATGAATATTGGTTTTACCTTTTTACTGGTGGCCAAAGGGACTCCAATATAATGTTCATGTTGCTCTGTGTCTGTTACATGTATAAGTGGGTAACTGTTTGCTAACAGGTTAGCCAAAACAACTGGATAAGCTGAAATCTTCTTGCTGTGTTTATTTTTGAGTTTCTCTGCCCCCTAGTGGTAAAAGATGACTTGATGCAGCTTTGAATGACAAGTTTATGCAGTCATGTCTTAAGGGACTTTGATGGTAGTGTGTGTGTGTGTGTGTGTGTGTGTGTGTGTGTGTGTGCGTGTGCGTGCGTGTGTGTATTTTCATCCATGGTGACATCACAAGTAACAGCAGTCCCTCTTGAATCAAGCCTTCCAACTACAGATGATTACAGAATCACAAAGCACAAAAAGCAACGAGTTACGTTCCTTAATTACTAGATAAAGCCACATAACTGACTTACAGTTACAGAATTGCAGAGTTAATTACAACATTGGCTGTCATCTTCCTTCCCAGCATTGTTATATAACGAAGATGCTGAATAGACAATTTAAAGGTTCAGAATAATCCGTTCTGAATAACCAGCTACTGAGAGCTGACAATCCCCTTATTTTGTGCCATGAGATGTTTTGATGAAAAAAAATCATGAGAAACCTCGACAAGCAACCCTCAAGATCCAGCTTAGGTACAAGGAGGGTAAGCAAGCTGTTTCCAGACATACAGCTTCAAGTTGAGTCATGGGAACAGGAAATTAAAGCCATGAAAAAGCTCCGGAGGCTGCAGCCGCTGCACTGTTATGTAAGAGCTCAGCACTCAAGGTCAGAGCAAGGTAACTCCAACATAGCAACAAAAATGAATGGTGTGAAATCAAAGGAGGGGTATTTAAGATAAATACTGTATACCGTACATACTGTGTGGTAGTAGAACACATTGTTACTGCTCATTTATATGTTTAGGCGATTGTGCAGCTGAACCGAACAAACCCTCTGTGTGGCTGCTGTTCAGCTGACAGTGCATCAGCCTGTCAGAGACGCATGCAGAGAATCAGTGTTTATGGGAGGGAGTGAGGGATGACAGGACTCAAGCTACATGAGGAGCCATCCGATTTGACATTTTGACATTGAATAATAGGATTGACATTACTTATTTGATGTTTGTTGCAGGTGTGCATGTAAGGATGCGATTTGACGGCTTGAAAAAAGCAATGAGGAATAATTTGTTTGTCAAATTCAATGCGGATTTAACTACTGAGCTCTAGTCAAAGCACACAGCTGAGATTCAGTCTATGACGTGTTGATAATGTGTGCACACACTGATGCCCAATCTGAGATACTGAAAAAAATGACGTAGACTGTGCCGAGTACAGTATGACTCAAATAGAAATATAAAGCCATAAATACATGATGTTTGTATTTTATTAATGGTGTGTGTGTCAGTATTGTTTTAGGGCTTGATTCGAACTGATAGATTTGGTTCATCCTGCATTTTTCTTTAAAAGCACTAATTTGTTCCAGCTAATGTGTACACATCAAGTAGACATGAAACCATACTTAGAGTTGTGTTTCTGGCCACCTGACAAATACAAGTTCATTATTTACTCTCCCTCTTAGCTCTGTTTTGGTCTCCACCAACTCCTGAGGGAAATGTCTGGCTCTTTAGTTGCTGGGTAGGTAGTGTACAGTGGGTTTTTGGAGCTTTTTGCTCAAAACAGCTGCTTGCTGCTGGTGCTGGAAACGCATTTGATGAGAGCGATAAGAGTGAATCAAAACAAATCAAAAAATCTGTAAGCTGTAAAACCAAAACAATGAGCTGAAAGACGCTAAATGTTCTGTAGAGATGAGGGGAACTACAGAGTCGGGTATTCATTTTCAGTGGGCTCTTCACTACATGCAACACCTTTCACATACACATGGTCATTTTATCCATTGTCAATATAAAAGTATTAATATTTTCACTTTTTGTCTTACATAAACAAAAAACATTTCTCTGTAAGATATTACCATGTCAATGTGCTCTTCACCCTGTGTATGCTGTGCTAATAAAAACACTTTCTTTACTTCAGGGAGCATTTTTAAGCCTTTCATATAAATCTGGAATAAAATGTAATCTACATGATGTTGTAACAATGTATGTGTGATACTTCTACTGTGCATATACAGTATATCAGACAGTGCTGTGTGTGCTTGTGTGTCCAGCCAGTGTGCTGCAGGCCATGGCTGTGCTGGTCTGTGCCGAGATGTACCAGGTGAAACGTCTGCAGCATCTGTGTGAAGTGTGCGTGTGCGCTTACCTCCAGAGCATGCCCAGCAGAGAGCTGTCATCAACCGGTATCAGCGTGATTCGACTACTCCGCCGAGCAAAGGTCAGTGTGACTTTTGAGTGTATGAGGGTGAAAAAGGGCAAGAGAGATGAGATTGAGAACATGAACAGACCTGCAGGAGATTGTCTGCGTACACAGATTACTACTTCATTATGATATGACATTTCCTTCAGCCACCAAAATGCAAATGCTGTTACAGAGGAAATCTAGCTGTCAATGCAATGTTTTTTTCTGTGGCAAGCTTAATCGTTTAACTTGCAGTAGCCCTAGGCCTCCATCTGCAACAGATATTCATGGTAATCTGTCAAAAAGCATTAATTCTCCTGAGAATGACTGTTATTTGACATAATGTCTACTTTTAAACTGATTCTCAGTGCCACAATGCAGAGCAGCTGTATGTCTGGCTCCTCCACTTCATCGCCAACAACTACCTGATCTTCAGTCACAAACCTGACTTCCTGGAGCTCTCAGGTCAGTGCGTGAATTTTTAAACACGTAGTAAATGTGTGACAAATTCAAGTAAGCCTTGCAAGTGATGGTTATGCAAACTAAAACTGCAAAATTAAACAGCTGATTTCAGCTTTTTAAAGGGCTTCAGACTTAAGTAAAAGTTATTATTAAGTAAAAGTGCCTCCAGGCTTTTGAGGATCGGTTGTTTTTCCACACAGTCTATGTAGGTTAGGCTCCCTCTGTCTCAGATGGGTGCTGTGAATGGTGGGCTAGTTTTTTTTTTTGGCAAATGGCCAACCAGTTTTTAGAAATACATGGTGTAATCAAGGTGTCAACCAATCAGGTGTGAGTTAAAATTGAAACACTAGTAACCATATTGTCACTTTAAGAATTGCAGAGGATAGAAATTGAGTTTTCTGACTTTTGAGATTCAAACATGGTCTTAGACACCTGTGAAAACCTCTGTATTTTATGCTATACTGCCATATAGCACAATATGGCAGCGTTTATGTATTAGACTGTGGGCTGTCTGCACCTCAGTATAATGCCTCCTTATAGTATGTTTAGTACTATAAGTTTATGCTTGAGTTATTATAGTCGTACACATTTAATAGGCCACATAAATGCAGTTAAATTCAGACTAATTACAAAGATTAACAGCAACGTTGCTCCAGTTAGTAGCAATAGCATGTTTTATTGTTATCATTAGTCATACACACAAGAATCATTTAAGGTCGCTGGACGGGTACTGAAGGGCACAAGCGAAGTCAAGGGCCAGAATAAGTAGAGAGCACATGATCGATCACCGTTGGTCTTCTTGTTGCTTGTTGGTGTAAAGAAAATCTAAATCAGATATTTCAGCCTTGTTGTGTTCACAGCAACAATCCAAGGAGTTACTACTGTTGTGCGTTTGTGTGAGCATGTGCCAAGTACAGTAAATCTTGCTGTAATGGTTTTATCAGCAAAACATCCAATAGTTGTGTGTTGGGCAGTAGATTAGAGTTATGATACAGGTTTGTGTTTGTGTTCCAGAGGAGGAGCGAGAGCAGGTGGAGAGGCTGCGCTGGCCGTCCAGAGGCTACCTGCAGGAGCTCAGCGAGTACCAGCAGCAGCGACGCAAACTACGCAAGTCCCGCTGCATAGTCATGTGACCCCACCTGGATGCCAAAAATCTGTGGAAAACAGGGGGGGAGAGCAGTGTGTGGGAGGGGGGGACCAGGGAGAAAATAATGACAAAGAGTGAGACTGGTCATCAACGCTTGGAGAAACGGACAGAAGAGATTGTTATTTCTGTTTGTTCTGCTGTATGAAGGGCTGATTCTGAGGGACACTGTTGCAGAGGACAACGTCATAAGACTCCTTAACCAACAGGACAACGTACACCACTGTGACACGCCTCTCTTCCCCCCCGAGGAATGACTGTGCATCCTTTGCATAATGACTATTCCATTATGGGCAATACAAAATGACTGAACTTTAAAACCCAGTATGAATATAAAATGACTGGCTGGCCACTGGCCAGAGGCTCTGTGAAAGATTATATTTCGATTGGTGGATGCAAAATGGTGGACTTTGAAGATGAACAGCGACATAAAATGTCTCCACTATGAGTGCCGATATATCAAATGACCACACATCTGTTTGAAAGCAGACCAGAATCATGTGCAGACTGTTTCAAACAACAGTAACGGGTAATGTGACTTCAGGTTGAAAAAGCAGGAAGGAAACTGTGCCGACGTGTTTTCGTCTCTACACGACACCTGGGGATGTCTTTGTATCCTCTGTACGCTGGACACAGGACTGCTCCGTATTAAATTAAACCTTAGCCCACGATGCATCTGTGTCCTGTTGGATCTAAAACTGTGAACGTGTGCACATGCAGCATCTCTTAAGCTGAAATAACTCTTGAGCCTTTAACTTCTTTGTGGCTCGATCAGTATTTCAGCCCAGCGGTGACCTACATTAACACTGAGAGCAGAGTGGAAAGCAACTGGTAATGCTGCTAGTAGCACAGTCATGCTCATTTTCATCTGGAGCCTGACAGAATCTCAGTTTAGCAGACGAGCAGGACCAATTTAATTACAAATCTTTTATTAGATTCTTTCGGATCTATGATGCAACATCAGTACGTGTCTCAGAGGCAGACTGATTTTATTACCATGCGAGATGGAATTCATTTTGTTTCGTAGTCGAGGCTGTCTCACTTTCATTCAGAAATGGCTTGAAATTAAATCTTCAAATTAAACTACACATAGCCTGTATCAAAAAAAAAAAATCACCAAATCCAGAACAATAATCAGTGTATTTTTAAATTTCATTTAAAGCCTGTGAGCTGGACTTTTACACCATTTCCTTTGCAGGTGAATATGAAATAATGTTGAAACTATTCCTTATCTATTTGCAATAACAAATACTAATGGTCTGTCTCTGTCTGTCACATAAAAAGGCAAAAGCCTTTTGTAGCATTTACATGTACAGAAATGGTATAAAGATTTAGGGAAAAACAACCATATCATGAACATAGGTTGGTACACTAAGAACCACAATGCCTCTGGGTGGATACACAATATTTATTTTATCCTATTTTTTAATTTGAGGGGTTGTTTTTAATCATAATGAGATTATGATTTATTGGTGCTGCAATTATTTTTGTAATCTATACTGTATGTGGACATGATTGACATTTTTTTAAATTTTATTTTACATTTGGAGTAGAGACAACTGGCTCACACTGATTTACAGTCCACCGTTTCACTGGTATAAAAAAAAAAAAAAATCAATAGTGACATGCAGCTAGTTCTGATCAGTATCAGTCATTATAATCAACAAACAGTATATAACTGTATTTGTATCCAGTTCTTGCAGTACTTTAGCAGAGGTGTAGCAGCAGGCTGTGTATATAGTACGAGAAAGCTGTGAGATTTTGTGTACAGGTGATATCAGTTGATATCTTTAACACCTGGTGTATATTTAACCTGCTGCTGCACCACAACAATCAAAGACCAGAATCATGTCTATTAAAAAAATCCTCAGATAAATCCAAATCTACTCTTAAACACAAAATCGGTAACCAACAGTTGAAAAACTGGACTGTAAAACAAAGCATACTCCAGTGCTGCATCCACACCCAGTGACACACACACACACACACACACACACACACGTGGTGCCACTGGGCCAGTGTTGTACAGACTGTAGATAACATGACGTCTGACTTTAAATAAAGACATGTTTTAGAATGAACGTACCACAGACTCGATGAATGTCTGCTGTGTTTTGCACAGCCAGGTGTACAGGTGTTTGTGTGCATTCATTTTTGTCCCCAAAAGTTGCTTCTCGCTCCCCTTTCCTCTGGAAAATGGACCGTTTTACAGTCAGATGGGTGACAAAAGGTGACAAAAACTTAGTAAGGTGTTGGGCCAACACAAGCCTCCAGAACAGCTTCAACGCTCCATGGCATAGATTCTCCAAGTCTCTGAGACTCTACTGGAGGGATGAACACCATTCGTCCAATAGATATTCCCTCGTTTGGTGGCTTCATGATGTTGGTGGAGAATACTGTCTAATTCCAGGATCAGACTACATGATATCTTCGTCTTTCAAACTGTGTCAGATTAGGCGATAATGGCTAAAAGACATGACAAACTACAGATTGGTCTACTGCGCAGACTCTGGCTCCCGACCAATCATAGCTTGTTGGCCTTTAGGACATAGGTGATCAGTTAAGGTGCCAGGGACCGACTCCGCTGTTATCTGACAACACCAACAATGAATGCTTATGTATGTAGTCATGGTTTATGGAGGAAAGTGAACCTACATATGTTTGCACAGTGTGAAGTCGCGCCCGCAGGTGTGATTAATGGCCTTTTGGGCAGCATAAAAGTCTTTTTGTCAGGACGTGGTGAGGTGTCCCCGATGCTACGTCTGCTGTCTTCCAGTGTGACACACCATGCAGGATAAAAAACGAGCAATCGTCTCTCCCGATTTCAGAATCTTGTATTGGTGTAAATTTGGGTTTAGATCCAGTCACGGTGAGGACCATAGCATATGATAAACATTATTTTCATTCTCATCTAACCATTCAGTAACCCCTCGGGCCCTGTGTGGAAGCGCCTGCATTCATTATGTTTCTTCACTCGGGTGTTTCCTTCAATTTGTCACCCATCTGTACGTTTCCATCAGGAGGGCATACAGCCTGGGCCCAGAGCAGATTTTACTCCTGTGTTTACCACCGAGCAATTACTTGTCATCTCTTTGAGCACCACCTCGGGCATACTTTCATTTATTTATTCCTGCACTAATGAGAGCTTACCGTTACTAATTTATGCACTTAATGACTTGCTGTGGGTCTTCTGAGGGGCAACACCTACCTCCTTTTTTTGCCTGCTATTACAAATGCTTCCCTATTTTACTCCCCCCTTTCCACAGCCAGACACTCTGTCTTTCACTTTCTATGAGTGTAGGAGTGTGTGCAGTGCAGTGCCCTGTACCTGGAGGTCTGGAGCGGGTCACTGCAGGGCTCCAATAGACTGCAGCATGCCCTCCAGTTTACCACTCTTATGCAGCGATGCCACGTCGCTGCCGCCTCCGACACACTCCTCACCGATGAACACCCGTGGGACCTGCATTCAAATCAATACAAGAGACGCAGGGATGCAACTGGTGTAAATGCAGTGATCGATTTTAGGGTTAAAAATCAACGATTAGGGTATCTTTGTTTGTCAGGTATTGAATTCACAGGATTGGCCTGTCTGATTATTATACCCATACTGTTTATATAGTTTCCATACACTTTACTATATCAAAGTATATTAATATAGCAATATAATGTTACATACATATACCCAGTGGTGGAAAGTAACTAAGTACATTTACTCAAATACTGTACTCATGTACATTTGACAGCTTTAGTTACTAGTTTGTTTACAAATTAAGATGCTTCCATACAAAACACATGAAGAGCTTATAAAATTATGTTTGTTATAAATTACACTACCCCACAGTATATACATGTAGAGCTGAAACGATTAGTCTATTATTCAAATTACAGAATATTAATTGGCAACTATTTAGATAATCGTTTAAGTCAATTTCCATTCAAAGATGCCAAACATTTCCTGGTTCCAGCTTGTCAAATGTCAGGATTTGCTGATTTTCCTTTTTATTTATTTTAATTTATTTTTTAAATAATTTTAAGGTCTGGACTATTGGTTGGACAAAAATATGCATTGTGAAGGGCTCTGGGTGAATTTCCTGATCAAACAATCAATCGATTAATGGAGAAAATAATCAGCAAATGAATTAATAAAGAAAATAATCATTAGTTGCAGTCCGATACCAAACAGTTAAAGATGAGCTCCACCTCAACCAACTACAAATCAAATGTAAAATCCTGCTTTTACATTAATGCATAAGTAATAATAATCTAATGATATAATAGTAGAGGGGCAATTTTTTAAGTTATTTTACTTTTCATACTTTTAGTACATTTTCCTGATTATACTTACATACTTTAAGTAACATTTTCAATGCAGGACTTTTACTTGTAATGGAGTATTTTTACAGTGTGGTATTAGTACTTTTACTTAAGGATCTGAATACTTCCTCCACCACTGTATACACAGGATTTTATCCATATGATCCACTCCTAGTCATGCACACAAAACACATTTTTACAGTTTTAGACCATTATTTCATAAACTGACATTTGTTATAACTGACATCAGTCACAATAAATCCTGTTACTTTCAGACTTAATTTTGCCACTATAAAGGATAAGTAAGTGATGTGAGTGGGTTCATGTTGCTTCATGCGCAGTTCCTGTTGGACACTCCCTGATAAATTTCATAAGGCTGAACTTTGGATGAAAGCCACATTTACGAATGGGGAACCGTAGTCAAAATAAATGAATAACAACCTGTAAATTAATCTGAAATGTTTACATCTTCGAGATGTATTAGAGCTAATATTGCTAACATTGCTACAGGTTCTTTTTAACGAACGTTATTAAAAGCTGGAAGATGGAAACCTTTGTTTATCGCCTGTGGGGTCACTGCTATGAGGTTAAAATGACTCTTTTTCTCTAAAATGTAACGTCTCACACACTTTCATTATATACTTTTTTGTTTTGTAGTTGTTCAAAGTGAAATTCTTCCGTTGTTTTCAGTGAAAAGCAGCTTTCTGTTTACCGTGCGTTCTCCGGTCAGTTCCAGGAAATAGTCTTGCATGCTGCCCATGTCGCTGCGTCCACTAATATCAATGTACTCCAAATGTCCCGGTTTGAACTTATATTTTGACAAAACGTCTTTGGCCATGCTGCAGTACGAGCACGTGGGCTTGATGAACAGCACCACTTTGTCTCCTTTGATTTTGGTCTGCACAAACTGCTGCGCCATTTTAAGTCGGTTGGTGAAGCCGTCAGGAGATTAAAGAGCGAAAGTGGGGATGGTATCAATGGGGGAGAAGAAATATGATCGCTCGGCGTTTTGTCAATTATGCTAATCAGGATGACGTGAACGGCAGCCCCTTCTTAAAGAGAAATACACACTCTTGCGCGTGCACGTAAGCGCGTGCACAAGCTACATATTTTCAGTAATAGAGTCGAATAATGAGTTAAGATGATAAAGTGAGAAATACTAATAAGTCATAATACCATCAAAGCTCACAATAACAGACATGTTATGAGTCCAGGGGGACTACCCCTGTTGGCCCCATGGATGTATAAAGAGAACTAGGTACAGCGTCAGAGGCAGGGCCCCGTTCATTCCTATGAAAGTTGCTCAGTGGCGCATGAAGCCAAAAAAGTTCGACTTCCTGGGTATAAAATTTTGTTGTGCGGCCCATAGATCAAGCGCACCAGTGCTTCTTTTGGCCCCGCCTCCCATCCGCTCTGTTTCAGGTTCACTCACATGAACGGCAGTGACTCATAACTCTGGATTCGTGTATTTATGCATTACTTTTAGGACACAGTGATTTAAATAAGGGATATTTAAGTGTTCGTACTGGCTAGTTGTTGTACCTCAAAAAAAAAACATCCGCTTATTTACAGACCTCTATGGGAAAAAGTCTCTTGGGGCCAGTGTGCATCATGTGACGGACCTGGAAGTTGTAATTACACAGTTTGGCCTCTATGTCAAATTGGCTTCAAAGCCTGGCGCACTTCCTGGGGGCTTGGTCAGCCCCCACACCGGTCTTGGTTTTCCATCCCATAACCCCCTGCTGCCAACTCTCCGAAACATCTGGACACACCCCCCCTCCCTCATCCGCCACAGCAGGATTAGTTTTGATGCTCCAGGTACCAGATGCTGCACCGCTGACGCCTTATGGTCGTGAATAAACCAACCAACCAGGCCACCAAGTCCCCTTCGCTTGGCTGACCCTTACCTCCCACCAACCACCCTCTGTACATTGTACATCCAAGTCCCCATTAAGTACAGTGCCCACAGCGGATTCATTATTTGCCCAGAGACCCTGAACCCAAAATAATTCACCTGTGCTGGAATAATACTACCTGACCCTGAGTTTTCTGTATTCAAATTAAGTTTGTGGTAATTGCATGTGAGCACAATATAAGCTAAAATAATAAAGTTTGACTCAGGGCCACTCTACAAGACAGGGTTGCAAGATTAGCTAATAATGCAGGACTCGCTTTAGTTGATGTTGCACTTTAGTGGAGCAAATTCCCAAGCACATCTCTCATTAATCATATGACTGAGACCAATTGACCTGTAGTGTACCTGTGAATTTCGAGGCCCCTGTGGGTCTGGGACCCAGAGGCAGTCGGCTGCTCTGCCTGATTGGTAGTCCAGCCCTGATTTAGGGATGACTGGGAGGTAAAGTTCCGATAGACTGCTGCAGCTCAAGTTGGTGTTGGTGCCAGCTCAGCTAAGTAACAGATACGTGTTATATTCCTGTGCTGTGGGACTCTCGATTGTCACAGTTTTGAGAGTGGGAATGAAAATGGGCTTAAAAGAGAATATAGCACAGGCCCTTTTGTATCACACTTTTCATTTTCCATGTTTTGCAGTGGCTGACTCAAACAGCAGGCTTACACACAAACTCTAGACAAACAGGGTGTAGGGTACACACATCCGAAAACCTCCTACAGGTGCTGGATCAAAAAGCTTAAACTGAAGGCAAGAATCAGATAAAAGATCCAGACACTGTGGCAACAGCTCCAAGCAATTCCAATCGAGCAACACCTCGATCCAACAGAGATCCTCGCTGGTACAGTGTGCTGATCTTTTGTTTAGCACACACTCTGCCATCTGCTGTAATTCCAACGTCATTTAACTTACCTGTCACTGCTGCAGAGGTCAGCTAAGAAAGTTATGTACTTCTGCAATACATTTCATAGTGAGAGCAGCATGATCACAACCAAAGTCGAGTTTTGAAAGTCAGAAACACTCTACAGTCACCTATTTAAACCAGTCTCTCCAGTTTTTCTCAGACACAAAGGTAAACTGCAACCTGGAGGCATATTCCTTATGCAGCTGTCTAGTCACCTTTTCCTTGTCTGGTTCAGCTTTGGATCCAGGCATAGAAGAGACTCCAGGGGTCATCAAACCTTTCTCCAGCTAAATGAAAACAAATCTGAATTCATTTCTGTTTGGTCCTCCATAGTCTATCCCAGTTTTACAAAAACATCTTGGCTCCCAGTCTACAAATGTCAAACCTGCAGTCAGAAACCTGGGTGTAATTTGGAATTGGAAATAAGTTACAAAAGCTGTTCGATCAAGTTTTTATCAACTGAGGAGCATCTCAAAAATCTGGTCTTGTCTCTCCCGGCCTGATCTCGAGAAGGTCATTCATGCTTTTACATCATCTGGGTTAGAGTATTGTAATTCATTGGATTCAGGGTTAATCTCACGTCTTCAGCTGGAACGAAGCGCAGCTGCTCGGCTTTTAACAAACACTAGATCATATCAGCCCTGTTTCAGCCTCTCTTCACTGGATTCAAGGAAGTTTTAAAATTGATTTTAAGATTTTGCTGATTATCTTTGAAGCACTTCATGGCATCGACATCAACCAGAGTGCAGCCTCAGAGCCTCAAGCAGGGCTCCTTAGCCCTGACTCGAGACTAAAGGTTGAGGGTGCAAAATCAGTGACATCTTTTCACTTCTCAAAAATTATCTATATAAAAAAGCCTTTTATTAATGTTAGCACACTGTTTTATTTCCAACATGTCTTATGTTTTATTATTATTATAATTGTTGTTGGATTATTTTGATTTTATTTGCCTCATTGCAGTCTTGAAATGTTTTAATCCTGGTTCAACCATGCAAAGCACTTTGTAACTGTGTTTTGAAAAGGGCTGTATAAATAAAATGTATTATTATTTATTATTACATTATTATATATCGTATGAATCTTTCTGTGAAACAGGCAACGGTATATCAGACCGGGTCCCTTCATTTTTATGTTCAGATAAGGCTCCAAACCAGATTGTTTGCAGTCTCCAAATAATGAAACTACAGGTACCAAGAAAAACCAGGCAAACATTTAAAACCAGTAATGAATCTACATTTTACTAGTGAATACGTTAATAACAACATGTAAGTGTATCCTGGACAGTTGTAATATTCTGCACTGTGCATGCAGTAATTGGCCCAAAAGGGTCATAGACTACTGATGGAGCCTAATCTGTCTTGATTGAAAATGTAATGCCATTTCTAAATGTATATGAAACTAGTAATAATCTAGTGTGTGTTTCGAGACTGGACATAATATGAATGTTTTGCAGGACATGGTATATTAAATGTCACATCCTGAACTGGATAAATCACCTCACTTGTGTCACAGACTGACAGCAGGTGGCGTTTCTGCTCTGGTGCAGGTTGGATCCTGTTTTTATGTAAACAGTATGTATAGCATTTCTGATCTAGTTTCTTTCCCATCAGCGTGTCAACACTCTAGGCTACATATTTTCCTTAGTCAACATAAAAGTAGCATGAAGACACTTCCCCAAAACACTTCAACTACTGTTTGTTTGTATGATGATTCATCTTTAAATCTCATCATTAGTCAAGAAGCCTTTGATTGTCTTTCTGGACCTATGCAACAATAAAACAAATGGCAAAGCTTGTTTTG
This sequence comes from Macquaria ambigua, assembly GCA_008360985.2. Taxonomy (NCBI): domain Eukaryota; kingdom Metazoa; phylum Chordata; class Actinopteri; order Centrarchiformes; family Percichthyidae; genus Macquaria; species Macquaria ambigua. The sequence goes on from VMKM01002498.1 coordinate 25,884, forward strand.
GGGTAGTGATAGCACTACCTGGACTTTTTAAGACTCAACATGTCTGGTATTTGAGCAGCCAGCACACCAAATTCAGATGCAATTAACCCCATGCTCACTGTGCAAGCAAAACAGTGCAGTTTTTCAGCATCTGCACATGTAGGCTGAACTGTGGGAGCTTTGATAATCTGCTTTTCAGTCAACAATTTCAAATGGCTGGAAAGGAAACCATAAAGGACAAACAACAAAAGACATTTTCCAGGTAAAACTAAGTCGATTTTTATTGAAATGTCTTGTACATTTTCACATGGGCAGGATCAGATTTCACCCACAATTCACTTGATTTTCAGTGGTTTCTCGTATCTAAACACTGCCAGGGCATTTTACTTCATCACTTCTTCATTAAGACTCATGATCAAACCTCTTCACTCCTTCCTCCCGCCACAGTGAGTCACATAATGCTTATTCATGTTGATCAGACCCAGTTTAAGTAAATCTGTTTTCATAAAGACAGACATTGTTGGAAGGCTGAGAGGAGGACACAAGTGACGGATAACACCTTTGAAAGCTGCATGTAAAGCTCTGGCCTCCATCGTCAATATGATGGAGCAGCCCTTTCTGACTCTGTAAATTCAGGGAAATGACCATTGCAAAGGAAAACAGGAAAAATAAACCAAAAAGACTGACCCTGTAGCCCACAGCTGTAGTAAGTATAAATCTCGAGTGGAGCCTGAACTCTTGTGGACAAGAGTCCAAAATAACTGAGAGACAACAAGTAAGTTAAGCCGGGTTTGTAATTATGCTAAATTGATTCCGACAGCCGAACACAACAGCCAGCTGCAGAGACTGACTATTTGACAGAACGCCACAACCAAAATATGTGTGAAATACTTTACTTAAATCTCCATTTCTGGGGGAGAAAACAGGGCCACATTTTTCCCAATACAGGACACAGACTCTTGAGTGTCAACCCTAGCTGAATCTGAATATGAATATGTGGCTGTCAACACCTTTCAATTGTCTTGTCTCTATCTTTCTAGAGACTTTCTTCATTGAATGAGACACATGGTCCAGTATTAACGTTGCCTCAAATTAAGCCCCAATCAGAAATGTTACTCCAAGGATGCAGTACCAGAAAAGTATTAAATTTTTTTGGCAAACATTCTAACACAGGTTTGTAAACAATTTTTCCCTTGTTGAAATAAAGACTTTTCATAGAAGCCATTCATCCATCCATCCGTCCGTCGAGCTAAATCAGTATCAATGTTGAAAGAAGAAAAAAAAAAATAATGCTACTCGGAAATCTTTCACTGCTCTGCAGAACTCAAACTGAGAATCAAATACATTTGACATCGTAATACAGATTTGTCCTCAGGTGGATGACACCTTTTTGCTTCTTTCTAAAACAAAAAACAGACATGTTTGCCACTGGATAAAGCTGAAGAGGTGGGCGCAGTCCTTTCCAGGGTCTGGAGATGAACCATTCTGGAAAATAAGGATCTCCTAGATCTCTTTGATTAAGGTCAGTTACTGTTACTCCAGCCAGGTTGATCCTGAGTGCTCTGGCTGGTCAAACACTAGCAGCTTTTTTTTTGTTGTTGTTTTTCATCTTTCTCACTTTTTTTCTCTCCACATTTGTGTTTTTTTTTTTTTCCACCTGTCACTCCACATAATGCACAACCATACGAACACACACACACACACACACACACACACACACACACACACACACACACACAATTTGTAACACTCCTTCCAAACTTAACATCCCTCCCTTCCTCCACCACTCAGACATGCACACACACATACACACACACAACCTGTTTCCAGGCAGTTATAGTTCCTTTGTGTGGCCTGTGGACCCTAAGGGTCGGCCCAACTCGACGTTTCAGAGTGTAAACACCTTAAGGCACCCATAATGCACCGTGAACACTAAACACTGTCGGTGCAGGGAATACTGCCCCCTATCGACAGGGGGTCATACTCCTTTAGTTACCCCACCCTCACCACCACCCGTCGCAATTACAAGTAAATTTACAATCCATGCACACATACTGTTGTTGCTTCTCAGTCAGCTCAAGTGATTTCTCCTGCCCATCTCATTTCCTTCCTCCTCAGGCTCAAACTCAGCAGTGACAGCCGCGTGTTGAAGCAAGAGAGGAAATGAGGCAGGAGAGACATTGTCGCCAAATGAGGTGACATAATGGATCTTGCGTGCAAAATGGCTTTACAAAGTCAAAACACATAAGGCCCGTGGTAAAATTTTTTTGCATTGTTTTCAACAAAAGTTAAACAATATATCATCTGCGGACTCTTCTTTTGCACTACGAGTCCCAAAATAAATAGATCTCCCTCTTTTTTTTTTTACTTAAATAAATGTTAATATTTTCTCTGATGCTCAAAAATACTTTTTTTGTTCTTTTTTTATGCCTGAAGATAAGGTCCTTCAAAAGGTTAGAAGAGTTGAAGTTTTCCCCCCAAACCCCTTCACACATGCAGGCAGCCCCCTTCCACTGGTCCAGTGGTATGAAATTCCACAGGAGCTCATTGAGAAAAAAAACACAGAGAAAGCAAAAGATGGGGGGGGGGATTTTCAAGATTGCGGGCAACAATAAAGCCAGTGGAATCAAAGACCGGAAAAGAAGGAAGGAATGAAGAAGGATGATGGGAAAAGGAAAAGGGAAGAGGGAGAGGTGGGGGGGGGGGGGGGGGCTGTTGTGGAGGCAGTAACGGAAGGGGTGTTAATAAATAACAGCCAGTTGGACACCCCCTCCTGGTTCGACACTCCGTTCTCAATACTGATCAGTGGAGATGTTGTGTGCTGTGCTCTCAGCACCAGGCCTGGGCTTTGCGCTGGTCAAAATCAGCTATTAGGCGCTTGATGTGGGCCAACTTGTTGTGCAGGTACTCGCAGCGCTGCTTCTCCTCGTGGTAGTTGGGGCTGTGCTGTAGAACAAAAGCACACACATAACATCAGACTCCAGCGGTCATTCCAACAGCAACTCCTGCTGTGTTTGACTAAACAGTTAAAGAGGTACTGCACACTTAAACATTTTTAAACTTAAACGTTTTTTGAGCTGTAAACCAAATGATATGACTGTACTGTGATGAAACGCATCAATGCTGGTGTTAATATTGACATTTCTTACCAAATTTATAAAAATCAGCATTTCTTGAGTTGAAAATGGCTCAACACGCCATCTACTGTTTTAAATCAGCCCTGAACCTGCAAGGCCAATGCTGACATAGAGTCAACCAGTTGGGACCTGTCTATGTCATGAAGTTTATATATATATAAAAAAAAAAGTGTCAGTCAGTCTCCCCCCTGTCTCCTAACCAACATACTACGTAGCCACAAAGCCATGCCTCCTACAGTTGTTGTTCCCTCACTTGTTGCATTTGTTTTAAAAATATGCTGGGAGAGATGGTTCTAGCAGAATTTGAGGGTGGAGTTACACTTTAAACTTTGTGGTCTATATAAACATTTATTTATTTATTTATTTATTTATATATATATATATATATATATATATATATATATATATATATATATATATATATATATATATATATATATATATATCCTTTTCAGACAGAAGTCTGTCAGAAGGTAACTACTCACTTGTTTCATCTTTTTGTACTCTTTCAAGACTTCTTCTTGCACCTTCTGTAAAATCAAAAAATAAAAATCACTTTTAATGCAAATCCATTTATAAATATTACAAGTTACAAACAACATACCCTCCCATTCACTGACTTTGTAACAGGAATACGTGTGGCTAGAAATGTGAATGCTACATTTGGCTTTCACAGAAATCAAAACTTTAAAGCTGTATGTGATCTCTGTGTGTCTGATGACATTAAACAGTCAACAAACGTGCTGCCTGGTAGTTGCAGATCTCAGTGAATCAAGGGACAGATGTGGAACGCATCACTTCCTGCTTCCTGTCATGCACCAGTGTACTAATAGGCAACTGTGAACAGTCTTAAGCCAAATGCTTCACTACATTCTGTAGAAGTCAGCTACAACACAAGTTAATATTACTATGATGGAGGCTCAATGATACTATTTATGTAATCCTATGAGTCGCAGTCACAATCTGCAGCTAATATATTGACTTTAACCAGCTACCTTTTGAAAATGATGGAATATGCAGCCAGTATGTGGCTTTAGAGAAGAAACTGGAATGTGAAAATGACAACATCAACATAAGCACCGTGTATTTATGCGGTTTCGATATGACCTGGTATTCTTTGGTGCCAGGTGCCAGCTTCCGGCACTGGGTGTCCAGCTGGGTAAAGCGGCGGGTGATGCTCTCCACGCGGGCGTGCAGCAGGCGATACTCGTCGTACTCTGCATTGAAGTCATTCTTGTAGCTTTGTCGCTGGCTCATGGACACCAACGCTGTGTACTTCCTGTAAACACAGGGAAGGAAATTTAGCAGATTCTTTTGAAAATGGTTACACGCATAAAACGATTTCAGAAAAATAGTTTTGCCACGTGCACTCCATCATGAGCAAACGTTTCCCCCCCCCCAACTGCCCATGTTTTGAATACACCTCGCTAAAGGTCGTGATATTTAAAGAAAAGTGGGAACCCTGATTAACATCAGTTGAGCTTCACTATGAACTATTACACGAAGAATACCAGACTGCACAAATGAAACACTTCTGTTTATTGCTGCACTTCCTGTGTCCCAATTCTCATGCTTGTGTCTGCTCTCACAGTCCTGTTTAATGATAGTCAAATGTTTCAAACTGTCAAATGAGAGACCTGAAAGCGAGAGTGCGTCACGCTGTGGGAACTTCGAGGTATATCGAGGTTACTCACACTTCATAGTCAGGCATCTCAACTGTGGAGGAGAATTCAGTGGATTTGACTGGCTTCTCTTTATCTGAAGAGTCTGAAGAGAAAGGAGAAAGTGTAAGAATGGAAATACTGCACTGATAATTCATAATACACAGAATCTTTGTATTGCTGTATTGTATTGCTTTTGTATTCTGTAGGTGATTGTATACACAGTATGTACTAGTGTTGACACAGTGGTGGCGGTGGGGTCTGCCATTTTCACCAAATATGCAGACCCACAAAAGGAACAGACAGTAAGTGACACATACCTGTACTGAAAATAAATAAGAGCTCCTGGTTTATTAGCCGTTATTAAACCTAGCATTAGCATATTGTTGTGGAAGACTGCAACACACAGACTGCGAGGAAGAAAGAGTGTCTCAAACTACAACCACAACATTTACAATATCAGGTAAACCAGAACTAAAGACCACAGAGTAGAGAGCTCAGATCAATGCCTCAACATGTGCAGACAACATCTGGAGTATCAGTGTAATCAAAGATCAAAGTGTATGTGGTTGGGTGGGCTGTAAGAGACAGCACTGAGATAAACATTGAAACATGGTGACCAACAGTCCAAAGTCTGAAAAATAAACTGGCTGGAAACTTGGTCAAGAGAGGCATGTCAGTCACAAGACATGTCAGTGCTGCTTGAATTAGGTAACACACACATCCCATGCATGCATCTCATACTGCACACACACAGCTTTGAGAACATGAACGTCTCTGCGTATCCTCCGATGTCTCAATAGTACTTTTAAACATGTGCATGGCGACACCAACAAACTGCATTGTAATACTTTTAAGAGACAGAGCAAAAAAGCAATATTATCATCCCATAGGCCTTTGTCACAGCAGACATTTGCACTTGTCATAGTAGGAAGAGTACAGGTGTTACTAATAACATTAATGATGGCTCTGTTCTATTTACATGTTTCAGTAAGCCATGACAGTGTGACACTGAGCCAGTCCTGGTACAATACCAGGACCCAGAAACTGAAGCAGCTAAATAGAATTCAGCCATCATTCATTTAATAATTTACACCGGGGTTTTTTTTAATACTGTGACATGGCACAATGTCTTCTGTGAAAAAGGTCTGTTGGGGTTGTGTTTCTGGCCACCCACAAAATTTCATTTTTTTTGGTTTGGTCCCCACCAACTCCTGAGAAAATATCTAGATTTAGCAGCTAGATGTTTGACTCTCTTCAACGGCTAGTTGACAACTTCGTCTGTCTGCTATTTGATGGGCAAGTGGTGTCAAAGCTTGCTTGCCAATAACACCTGTCTGCTGTTATGTCAAAACAATTAACTACACAAGGCTAAAATGCTTCCAAACACTGCTGTTAAATCTCTCTGGGTTTGACACAACGAACAACCCCTTTTCCATTACATGTAGCTAATTTAATTCAGTGTTAATATAAAACATTACCTTTAAAGATGTCCCCTCAACTAAATTACCCCACACTGATTACGTAATTGATCAGTATAAATAAACCAAGTAATAAATAAAAGGTGGAAAACATGACCATTTAAATATTAAAAAACGTGATGTGTACGCTGGAAACATGCAAGGAAAAAACTGGTATGGTCCTTTAAGTTTTGAAACATTTGGTTCAGTGATGCAGTGAATAAGACAGAAACCCACCTTTGTGAGGATTCTTGTCGATGACTTCTCTGCTCTCTTCCTCAGCACTGCGCCTCTTTTTGGCTCTACGAGTCTCTTCAGACTGCTCTGCTACATTAGGTGGACTTCTACTGCCTCGTTCCGTCCGTTTCCCTTTCTCCCTCTCTCGATCCTTCTCTTTGTGCTTCTTGGATTTCTTTTTACACTTCTTGTTGGTACTGCTGGACAAGGGCGGGCTGGTGATGACAGTGGAGGTAACAGTGAGTGAGGTGCAAGGAGGGGGAGGATGAGGGCTAGGGGAGGCGGCTGGTCTGGGGACAGGGACAGGATGCCGATAGCGGTCCTGCAGGGCCCTATCGGATGAAAAGGGGCTAGGTGAAGGGTCTCTGCAGGAGGAACTCTGGTCCATGGGCAGGTCCTGGGTGCCACAGCCCTCCGGGGTGCTGGGTGAGTTGGAGTTGGAGGCTGGACTGGGCTGCTGGTGAGAGGGTGCCGGAGGGTGGGACGAGATGGGGAGATGGGTGGGAGGGCCAGAGGTGACGTTGGAGGGTAGGGACGAGCGTTTAGAGCTGGGGCTGCCCTCGTCCTCGCGGCGGTCAGAGGAGGATAAAGAAGACGCGGCTGGCCCTCGATTGCTGAGGTGGGAGATTCGGGCTTTCTTGGGCGCCAAAGGATCGATGAAGTCCAAGTCTGGCTTGCGCTTTCGGAAGAAAACACCCAGAATTTAGCTGAAAATGTGAACACTTCACTGTGGGGGACATGTGTGTTGGTGTGTATTTGTTCAGATACCTGAGGGGATGTGGGGACACTGTCTTTGGGAGAACTGCTTGATGGGAGGGTCTCTGCAGGAAGCCCTAATTTGCTGTTAAAGAAAGGAAAGAGTGGTGTCAGAGGGGAATAGTGTAACAGAAAAGAAAGGGCACCTCATTACACCAGGACCTGCTGAAGAAATCATACTTCTATTAAAGCACTTGTTTGCAAAGTGTTCTTATTTTAAACTCACTGCTCATGTAATACACAGGAAGTTATTATTTTCAGTCACCTATACTTTCCTTCTAACAGACAGCTGCTGCAGCTCGACATGTGCCAAAAAAGGAAAGAGAAGACTGCAAGCTAGCAAACCTGTATGTAAACAATGCACGATTTAAAATGTTTAAAAGAATCTGCTTTGCAAAATGTTTTATGACTAAGGAAAGGCATTCAACATCTTTGTCAGGCAAGGACAAACACAATGTGGGTTGGTGAGCAACACTAAATGTAAACATAACTTTTGTTTGTTTACAACAAAAGTCCATGGGACACCTTTAACTGGGACAAACTGCAATCCTTGACTATAAATGTGTAAAAACGTTCCAACTGCTGTTTCAGTACTAATGCAACATAACTCAAATCTCAGATATCTACCTACAAGCCGTTTTGTCCTCTCCCTGTATTTATATGGGGTAGACTAAATAACATGAACACCTAACAATATGATGCAATCCAAAACCTACAGCCCACAAGAAATAGTGTTTGATTGCATTAAACTGTAAAGTTGTGTCTGTTATTTTTGCCATCCTATCTCATGTCTAGTCTAACATAAGCAAAATTATTCATTACTGTAAAATAAAACCTACTTGTGTACTACATGAACTACTGACAGACATTAAAATGCTGAACTATTCCTTTAACATAATCGTTGAGTAAGCCCCCCCTGTAGAACTGAAAGGTGTCAGTGTGCTTCCAATGCTGGCAAGTTTTCCACACAGACAATTCATTAAAAACTGTACTGTGTGAAGAACAAAAGAGCCAATTGTAATAACAGCCACCTTCAGCCCTCGGGGGGCAGGGCTACCACTTTAAACTAGTAAAGTTACACTTAAGTGTAGTTACACAGTATAAAATGCAAGTGCTTTATTAGTTCAAGTCAGAATGTATTTAAGCTCAGAGTGAAATTAAAATGCCTAATAGGCCACTTCTGTACCGAGCCAGGATCCGGTCAACCTGGGTCTTCTCATCCTCAGAGTAGCCAGGCCAGTCTCGCTGGACATCACGAAATATAAAGTCCTTCAGTGAGTATGTGTTGTCTTTGGGGTTCAGGTTTGCCACCTGTTTTGTGTACACACAGACAAACACACACACAGTTAGAAATTAAAGTATGACAGCATGAGAAGTATACAGCATGTACAGAAACGTCACATTTCCTGTGCTGGCTAAACATCTGTGCATGCAAATAATGTTTAACGATGAAGTGGCTTCTTGTTTCCTGTCAGTGAATGAAGCCTTCATGCTGTGAAGCGGATTTCCTCAGGAAGATTTGTGTATCTTGATCTCATGTTTAAGAAGGGGAAGAGGTCTTAGAGTGAAATACCTAAACATCAGCTTTTGTAAAAACAAAAGTTATAACTGCTGGATTTTTCTGTATAATGGAGGGTGTGTAAATACTAATTACTGGGTCACTTCCATTTTAAGTTTCTCTCTTAATATTAACAAGGCAAAACACACACCCTACACAGACACCTTACACTACCTGTTGCAGGGTGGTTCCCAATGAGTTTCGGTCCTTCTGGTTGATACCGTCCCGCTGCAAACGGGCAAGCACTTCCAGCTTCTTGTAGGACCTCAGCGCCAGCAGGTGGATGATGCGGTCCCGGAACGGTCGCTGGGACACTGGGTTATTGGAAAGGCACTTACGAATAGTGTTGGCTGGGTTGATGGGTGTGGAGCGCTTGCGCTCTGGGACCACCTCTGGGGCTGACAGCACCGGCTTACGGATATGGACTTGCTTTCCTAAAGACAGAAGGTAAAGATGATGTTAAAAGCATCTTCTTCTCTGCAGGAAAGTTCATCATCATACAGTTTTTATGTTGTCATATATTTGCTCAACAACACTCCTGCCTACCATCTTCAACTTGCTTTGAGTCCATTCATCAACTCTGTGGCACTAACCTCAAAGCAGATACAGTGTCCCCTTTGCCATTAGTTAGGCCACAAACCTTGCATGCTTGAAAAGCCAATGAGCTAGGACAGTTTCACTAAAAACACAAGGACCAAAGAGCGTCAATGAAACATACCAGGAATATTTGATAGGCTGAGGAAGCTGAAATGGCCAAGTCAAACCCAATTTCAAATGAATGTTGGGAACTGGATCCAAAAGGTAACACAAAGCAAAATTATGAGTGTTCCTCATGTGTCAAAAAAAAAAAAACAACCTGCTATTGTGGTGCCAATAACCATTACTTCTTTTCAGTTTTTGAAGAAAGGCAGTTCCAATTGTGCTAATGGTCATGCAAATTACCATCAGAGAGTCAGTCACAAGAAAAGAGGCCAGCACTAAACTACACTGTATACTGGACTGCAGTTCTCTGTATCAACTAACACTAGTTTGGAAAAATGATTTACATCAGAGTGTAGGAGAATGTGTCTCCAGTGACCACTTGTGATCGGATCTCACTTCCCCGCTCTATGTGCAAATATACATGTACATCATTTTCGTTTGCAAAGACCAAATGCACCAGCAATGCACTGGGTCTATTCCTTGGCGTGTTCCAGGCAAACCAAATCGCCCAAGATGTTTGACGCACTCATAATATATCTCCATTTCTTGTTGTTCCACACTTTAATATGACATTGTTGGCACGCGAATGAGTACATACGTCCACTTACGCAGAGGATGTTAGTTGAGTAGGTGGTCCTTCAATGTAGCCAAGGACAAAGAATGTGGTCATATACGGCCCAGACCATCTCTGAATGTGGTCTGAGCAATCAGATCTCAATGCATTCACATCTGTACTTGGAGCTGTCCACTTGTGATCGGATCACCCAAGAAGCACGTTAATGTCAGGTGCAGACAGGGCCTATGTGATTAGAACCCAAGACACCTCTTGTCTGTGTTGCTGAGCCATGTGCGTAGTCAGGGTGCCTGCACATTCCCCTATGCTGCTTCATGGTCATTATGAAATTCTAAAGCTCTTTAAGAGATTAAGGTTAGAGAGAGGAAGAGAAAAGGAACCAAAAAGCAGAGACTAGGAGCAATGTGAGGAGGTGTAAGCTTACACACTTTGCGTTGTCTAACAGGCCACTGACAGATGGCTTCAGGTGAAAAGCTTATGTAATTATGTTTCCTCCTTCAGAAATAATCATGCTGTACATAGAGAACGTATACAGAACACGAGTATAGTATCTTAGGACATTAAACGCCACTGCATTTGAAATGACACAAGTTATGCTGCTCTCATTAAAAGATACAGGCTACAGACAACGATAAAGATAAAAATACAAGTTACAGGCTGTTACCTGAAATTAACAGCCTGTGAAAACAAGAAGCTAAAGGCCCCTTTTGCATTAGTAAATAGGGTGCTCACTCCAAACCAGCTGCTACAAGCTCCTGTCCCACCCCTTTTCTCTGCTGCTCCTCTCGTTTTCCAGTTTCTATCTGGGCCACTGTATGCAAATGTATCCCTGGGGCCCAGAAAAACAGGCCTGAGAAGGTTTAACTCACGTAGAAAATTTGTGGACTGGGCTAGACTGGGCTAGAAATTTTTGACAAGGGCTTAGATCTTACAAACTAGTTTAGACTATAAAATATGCCTCAATTTGCTTTGTTATCATGGATAAAAAAGGACTCAATTTAAACTGAAAAACATGGCTGTCTGAGCCCAAGTGCCTGTCAGGAGTACAAGTATGCATTGTTGTTTTTTTAGGACAAACTTGTTTGATGAGGTCATCCTATCACTCAAGCAAACGCATAAATAAAATGGCAATAGATTCATTAGATCTAGAAGAAGTATTGTTCATAAATTAAAAGAAAAGGGAATGATCTATAACATATTATTTTGACAGTTTCTGTATGATTTTTGTTCTTAAACAGAATTATATATTTACCATTCATAATAATTATGTTTACAATGTCAGATAAGCTATTTAGGACATTATTAAAGAAGGTTAGATGGAGACACCTGTCACCTGTCTCCAAAGTACAGAGGATCTGCTGAGTAGTGTCTTTTCTGCTTTAGTACATATCCAAATAAGGTTAAATTTCAGTTTCATGTCTCTTACTTGCATTTTCTCTGTCTGTTTCGGTTTTAACAGCTTGCAAGCTCCTGAGCAACTGAAACACACTACCTCAGGAGCAGGGACTTTTGGGGGACAGGAAATAGGCCCCAGGAGCTACAATTTTATATTTTGAATCAGTTCCAATTTTGTCTAAAACCACAATTCTTCTGCACTGTGTATATAGGGTGAAGGAGAGAAACAAATAATAAGTAGTACATATGCTGGCTTACTGTATTTTGAATGTGGTATGTAAACACACTTTCTTTAAGTCATGAGTCTGGACAAGTGCATTTTTATTGGAGACCATCAAAATAGTTTGCATCCAGTGTTGCTCTGTGGCTTGTTAGATCTTTGATAGCCAAACCATTTCCATGTGATAAGAGACTGAGCGATGCTACTCTTTCTTTGTAGTTTCCTTTACTGGCATGCTCATTTTTTTCATCTTTAAGATATTATCTTAGTCTGAAACTAAAAAAAAAAAAAAAAATCATAACACTGTCATTTATTGTGGGCTTGTCTTTCCTGTCCGGCAGTTGGTGTTAAGTTTGTCTGTGCCTTGAGCCTGTATTTGTTGTGTAATTGGGAGTTGTACAACAAGTTTCTGCTTAAGACTCAAAAACAGATGCTGAAAATAAGGGAGGAAGGCACGAAAGGAAAATAGAAAAAAAAAAAACACATTTGGCACAAGACATTACATCAGCACGTTGTTTAGTTGCACATCCCTCACCCTACCTGCTCCGAGTTGGATAAGACATATGAGTAAGGCTGGAGAGAGTGACGAGCCAAATTAGATTATCAAAGATTACTTTTTCTGTTCAGCTTGTGTAACTCAAATCCATGCGCTGGGTGGCTCAGTGGACAGGAAACTGGTCAACACGTGTTTATGTTCATCAAGTGTAAGGGAAACATGGAAAGTTAGTCCTAAATGGTTTCAAGTTACAGGTGCTAAACGCAAGCAGCACACAAGATGATACATTTTGTGTATCATTTTGGCAGCCTATCAATAAAACAGAAATAGCTTCACCTGCCACCTTTGGCCCTTGTCAGTCAGACTGCTAATCTGGAAAACACTGAGGAGGGAAAATGGCTTAGTCAGTGGCAATAATGGCTTTGAATAGGTGAAAGCCGACAGCCTGACTCCATTCAGTCTCTCAAAAGGGGGCGAGTTTGAAAAGAGAGGACATAGAGCAATGCTAGTGTCCTGGGATCCAACCTGGCATCTGACTGTGGCAGACGTGAGGCTGCAGTGAGGGCTTTACCTCTGTACTGGCCTCCAGGCTTGATGACTTTGGTCCCACGTTCACGTGTGTCCTCGGCGGCCTGGGTCATGCGTTCCCGGGTCACCTGGTAGGAGTCATTAGTGGCGCATACTGTGACCTTGTCCTGCACCGTCGCCAACAATGCCAGGTGTGAGGCCCCTGAGCTGGAGACAAAGAGGGGGCATGAGAAAGAAATGTGAGACAGAGAAGGATTACCTTCTAGCAATGTGTGGTAAGACAGTTAACAGTTGATTCAGCTGACCAGTGATTACCATTACCTTGACACATACTGATGGATGCACTCAAAGCTTCCCTGAGGGTTGTCCTTGCCCACATTAGACAGGTAGAAATCAAAATTGTGGAAGGTGTCAGAGGAGGAATTGGTCTTGGGAATTTTAATGCGCTGTAAAAATTCACACAAAAACATAACAAGACAATTAACTGAGGTGAGATGGATACTCAAATACAAGTGGTTACATATCATTATAAAACTGCTATATGCTGTGGTGAAGCATGTGGTAAAACCCCTTCAAATCTTGCCAGGGTTTTCAGTGTCTGTGTATGCACATACTGCACAGAGGCAGTGTCTACATCTGAGCTATGGGAAGGTCTCTGAGGTCTCAGCAGCTAAGGGGAGGCTGTATGTGAGTCATGTGCATCTTGGACTACAAGCAGTGCAAAACAGTGCGTATTGACTTCATCTGAAAAGTTCAGCAGACAGTTTGCAAAGAGAACACATCTTATATTACCAATCCTAAATTAATTACGACCTCAAAACTAGCATTACAAATCTACTACATGTGCATTGCAAATAAAAAAAACTTTTATTCCAATATAATAATAATGACTTTTCGATCTTCTGAGCTGTGTCTTGTTGCGTATATTGGTGTCTGTATTTTGCACTGTATTCTTATGTCATGATTAGCGTATAATCAGATCACTCAATAAATAAACAACTGTGATCGTGCTATAATGGGCCAACACTGGTGGTGACAGAGGTAAGTGTGAACTGAGGAGTACTTGAGTAGCTGATTAACGTGACCAAGTCAGATAGTCTTATTCGTTCTAATACACTCATGTGGAAGTTTCAATGAATAATGAACACAACTCCGCAAAAACAGTAACTGAATGAATGAATACATAAATAACTTGTTGTTAATGGGTGCAAAATTAAGCTTGCCGCTAACAACCAGAAACAAAACTAGGGTTTTATTTATTCCACATTGGGAATTCACAATATAGGATGCAATAACTCATCTGACCCCTACCTTAAAAGGGGAAAAATGTACTTACCCCTTGGAGCCCCTTGAATTGTATCGTTGGCCGCAAAGAAGGTACATTCTGAAAGTGAAGAGAATCAACACTTTAACCCCTACCAACACTTTGGAAAGGACTATTGGGAGAGCAATACCAGTTGGGCAAGTAACAAAGAACAGCTACACTATGTCGAATTAAGAAAATACTGTTCTAGAACCTGCACAGCATGTTATACTATTTGACTGAGACTTCAGATCTCAAAACATTTGCATGTAGACAGAGAAGAGCCTTAGGGTCCTGTCACACAAAGCATACCCCAAACCTAGCACTGAAAAGGGCAGACTGATAAAACACACATTTCTTGTTGTCTGTAAACTGAATAACTTTACACAAAAAGGGAGCAAATCCTCACATTTGAGAGGCTTAGCTGGGGAATGTTTGGAATTTTTGCTTTAAAAAAATGACTTAAACGATTAATCAATTATCAATATAGCTGCAGGTTTTTTCTGTTGATCATCTGGTACTAGTGGTCTGGCATGTGCTGCACACACCAGTGACTCGGTCGGCCACAAATACTTCCACTGGCAGCCAATGCTCGGCTCTGAACTCTTAAGTTTAAATCTACAGAGAAACCCATGTGAGTGAGTCAACTTAACCTGCACCTTCTTTTTAAGCAGCTAAGAGGTAGGTTGTAGGTAAAATTGTTTGCTTTTATCTGTACACAAACATTGGAACTTGGACAACATTCAAATACAGCTGATACTTTGAAGAATATATTTTTGAAGTGCCTCTGTTTTGTGTAGGTTTGCAGGTTTGTGTTGGTGGCTACTTGAAACGGAGTTGACAGCCACAAATATGCAGTGGCTGATTTGGTGCAGTGTGGGAAAGCACAGTACTCCCTGCTTCTTCACACAGCTGAAGCCAACAGAAAAACTACTTGGCTAGATCATGGACTTGTTGCATCAACTGGTTTGAGTGGAATGTGCATTTTATCAACAACAGCTTCTCTACATTCCTGGACATTAAAACATGCTTGCTAACTCATACATGAAACAAGATGCAGATAATTAAGGATAAAGTGTATACTTGTTTCAGACTGAAAGAACCATGTCATGGTTGTTAAAGCTAAGCTACTCCAAGCCACTGACTGACTCCCTCCCCCCACTATCCATAAACCCACTCACACACACAGTTCTGATCCCATTTCACATCACCACAGAAAGACAAAGATAGCCAGCTTCCATAGTTCGATGACTGGTTGAGCTACAACACACATTACTGAGAGGGAGAGAGAAACAAAAAGCAGGCAGTTTTGGCTGCTCAGTCAGCAAGAGATGGCAGGCTGCCGTTCAATGCAGCGCACAGGCCGACATTACCACATCCAATAAGGTTGTAGCATGGGCTCTCACAAAAGAATTCATTCAACGTAGTGATGACTCGGTTTGCCAGATAGATAGATACTTTATTGATCTCCAAGAGAAATTCACAGTTGTCAGAAACAGACTTAATAATCAATTTAAATTGTGCTTTTTAATCTATATTTCAAACAATCTATTTATTATTTGGGGCTGACAGCGAGCAGAAGTTTCACATACAGGGGTGCGAGTGGTGTGTGTGGTATACATACAGACACACACCATGCACCATAAAAAGCAGTCACAGAGACCTCTGAACACTAAAACCCATGCTAAGCTGCAGTGCATCAGCCCTGAGTGGAGATCTAGGCTCAGCCAGTATGTTATGCAACAGAGTTGTTGTTGGCAGAGTTTTGGTCAGGTAACTTGGCTTCAGGCCTCTGCAACTCCAGACTGCAGGAGGTCTCTCCAGATTAGTTCACCTGTGCAGCACCCCAACAAGATTACACCAATTGTACAGTTCAAGATTAACAAGTTATATTCAATCTGCACAGGTGCCCTATTAGCACACTCAGTTTCAAAAGCTTATGGATGACTGGTGGTGTCAAGCTCAGGGGTGAAATGCAGTACCTTTAATGAGGTAGTTTGTTGAGAATTAAAAAGTACATGAATAAATTGTATTTTGAACAAAATGACAGATCAGATCACAAGACCATTTATCATGTATATATACATACATATACACACAAACATTTTTTTTTAAATAGAGGTTTTGTTGCTATCTGATGCAATATTTTTTTTTACTTGATGTGAATGGGAGTATGCAAAAAAATGTTCAGCAATTTGGCAAACAAGGCCAAATTAAATATTTGTCCCGTGTAAACCTTTATGGCACTTGCTCATATACATCCTGTAGTTACAGTGTGGCAGTTCGTTAGACGGTAACGTTTTATAATTAAGTTAAATAAAAGGGATGAGCCTGGCTATGAGCGTCATCCCTGCCCGGTTGTGGTGTTACGTTAGCTAAAACGTCTACCCATATGGTAAGCTAAAGCTGACCAGTCACCGACATGCTTGAAACGCCACTAGGTTAACTTGTTATCAAGTTACATCAGCCTTTATTTATCAGTATATTTCCACCCTACCACTGACTCAAATACTACATCGTCGAATGAAAGTTCATGTTGGTTAACTAGCTAGTTAAGTTAAACTTTTATATTAAACTCTCAGCTTATGAAACGTGTCTGGTGACGAGTGTATATTCGTCCATATGAAATTACCACTTTCCTAATTTGGTCAAAGTAACGTTAGTTTGGCAAGAAAAAAAATGGACTTGTCTGGCCGCTTCAGACTAACGTAGCGTAGAGCTAACGTTGGCTAATCAGAGTATCTAACTTTACCAACAGGTCTTCTACGTTAAATAGCATTTGTCAGTTCGTAAAACCTGGGCAGAACATGAGGCCAATGCCTCATTTACCTTCTTCATTTGATTAATTTAATGACACAAGACTAGTGTAATAAAAAAACAAGCAGAAACTCGCTCTGTCAACAGCTTAGCTAACTTTGTAGCTTTAGCTGTGCGTGGCAGTTGGGTTTCCCAGCAGACAAGCTGTGTCAGCCCGACAGTCCTAGCTAATTTTAACTGAAATAAACGGCCGTTTCACTTACCATACAATTTTGGTAGGTCTCTATCGCTCTCAGTGCTGTCTCGGTCAATTTGACATGTAATACGGTGACTCGGTCTGCGCTCTGTTGGCCACAATTTAATCCGTACCTCCCATCCTCGGAGAGCGCCGCCATCTTTACCAGCCCTCCACCATCGTCCCTTTGAGGCTGGAGCATTTAGCAGCCCAGGCTCCCTGTGCTCTCTCTGGCCCGGGGAGGGACTACAGCTACTGCCTAAAGGGCTGACAGTAGTGGATTGGTCTTGACTTGCTAGCTTGTTAGTTTTTCACTTTCCAAGCACAGTGAACTTACAGTATAGCATTGTGCTTTAGAAGATATTATTGTGCATAAGAAGTGTACCATGATTTGGTTTACTTATACAAGTAGGTTTTGATAACCATTTACAGAAACAAGGTTGCATGGGGTGCTATGTGGTCTTTAAAACCTTAGTAGAGGAACAATTCTAGTAACAAGTTTCCCCTTCTCTGTAAGCCCATAGCCTCTCTCTCAAACACTCACACACACATGCAGTTACCTCTAGGCAATACTGCCTCTGCCTGCTGTGTTTTGCTGACATGGTAGAACTAATTCTAGCCTACTGAAACTGTTAAAGGTAGCTTTTGTAGACTACACTGCAGTGTAAACTCAGTTTTGTTCAAATGCAGTTTAGCAGACATTGTAATAAATAGCAGCATAATCTAAATGTACCATAAGATTGTGAACTACTTGTTGTACCATGTTGACTTGTACATTCAAAACATTTTGCACATATTCTTATTTTTCAAAATAGGCTGCCTAACACAACAAGCACCCTGTGAGGTGAATAAATAATGAGTAGTGCTAAAAAAAAACAACCTTGTATTTTAACTACTTTTGGAACTATACAAATCCACACTTAGTAAATTCTCATAATATGGCAGAGTGAGCTTGCTAGGCCACTTTGTGAACTACTTTGTCTATATGTTGGCCTATTATCACCTTTCATGTGGTTCATTTAATGATATAATGTGACAGCACAATGGGCACAAGTGTGTCCCCCTGTGAGCTGCACCTCCACTATCTCCCAGTGTCAGTCACCTTGACTTGGTGATTACGGCAGCATGTTTTGGTGTGGAGTAGCCTCAGGCAGGGTGAGGAAAGGCCTGTGTGAATCCAGCAGATTACCAAAGCTCCTCACCCCACCCAACCCCCTGACGAGTCACACACACACACACACACACGTTTGTGACTTCTTGCACATTAACTCATCAACAAATTAGTTCTTCCTGTTTCTCAGAATAAATGGCCCCACACAGATATGCAGTCAATTTAAAGATTAATACATATGCGTAATATAAAATATGAAAAGACATTTAACGTCGTAATCATTAATGTCATTGATCGTACTCTTAATTTACTCAACAATAGTTGAACACCAACCTGACTGGTTTGACAGCTTTGCCTCAGAGCTTTACATTTCCTAATTCCAGAGCTCTGGTTTGTCTGATAGGTTGCCTACTGTGCAAATAATTAAATAAAGCCTTTGGGGTGGATAGGACTCATTGATTTTAGAGCTTCTGTGTTTACAGAAGCCCTGAAGGTGTCACCTGATGGAAGCTCCAGAGCACAGTGTGAAGAATACGTTAAAATGCAGACACACACCCTTTGTTTAAAGCTAAACATGAAACACAGGAAGACTATGGATTATTTAACTGTAAAGTTCTTACTTAACTGTATTACCAATTTGCTATGAAGATTGATCACTGAAAATTATCTTTCAAAAGTGGCTAAATTTATGATTTTACTTTTTGTTAAACATAGACCAAATGTTACATGCTCATTTGTCTCTCACTGCTTTTTTTTATCCTTCTACCTTTCAAGCGATTCTGAATAACTACAGAGGTTAATCATTAATAGGTGTATTATTTGGCCAGGCTCTGATTTTGGTGCTAATCAGAGGCACATGTTTTAGGGGCTGGAGCCTGGAGCATGAAATCAGTAACAGTTGATAAAGAAGCCCCGTTTTCCGTTGCTAGATCAAAGGGTTTACATTTAAAGTCGCGGGCGGGGGCGGGGTTCAGAATTTCTCCTCCCCATGTGATCCTTTACTATATTGTAAATGAAGTAAACTCCAACAAGTAGAGTGAGTTACCCACACCCACTTACTAAAGAGGCAAACTGACTTATATGTTCAGGTGTTGGGTCAATAAGCAATTTGGAACTGTTTGCACAATAAGTCTGTTTTAAAACATCCTATACAAGGTATGGGCAACTTTTGTCGCAGAGATACAGACTGAACACATTCAATGCTAGTTCAAAGCCAGGTCATTCAGTGGCAGCTGGGTTTAAAAGTCAGATGCTTACTGACATCACACTGTATAACTTATCTTGGCCTGTTGGGATATTAATTAAACTAATTAAAGTATATCTGCATTTAGATGTGGGACAGATGTAACAGAAACCAATAATGGATATTTGCACAACTAGAGAACTGAATTGGTTCAATATTAAAGTTCACCTTAATATGTAAAATATTCACAATGCTGTAACATAGATTAATTGTTGTGAATAGTTAGACACAACTAAAGTTAAGGGGAATTAAATGTTCAACACCTACTCGTGACAGTAATTGCACCGTCATCAAAAAGTCTCCAGCCGTTTAACTTACCTGTAAGTGACCTGTAATTGACACTCATAAGCAGGCATGGCAGTGTCTCATTAGCTAGCACTTTTGCCTCACAGCAACATCCTGGGTTGGATTTGATCCAGATGCTGCAGCTTCTTTCTTCAGTGCACACACATGCAGGACAGGTGAGCTGAAGAATCCAAATTGCCTCTTGGTTTGATTGTATATGTTTTTTGTTTTTTTTGCCAATCTGTGGAGGTAGATAAAGGACAAAAAATGTGTTCATTGTTCTCAGTTAGTCCCCGTGTTGATTGGCTTAAAATGCACAGAACTGATTCACAGCACAAAGAGAGAGTTTCAGGGGTAAATGGACTCACATTGACTTGATCTACTTTGTTTGTGCAGTCACGAATGCATGCTCCCTTGCCAGGTGTGCAACAACAACGTTTATGGTATTATAGCATGGAATAATCAGAATAACCTCATCCTTCACCACTGTATTGTTGAAAATCCACCCCACTATATGGCTACACATCTGTTAGGCAATTAAAACTGCTTTGCTAACGTAGTCAGCCAGAAATTACTGTAAATACTCACAGTCTGAATGTTTTTGTCGATTAGCTAACGTTACTGCAGTTAAGCACGTCACAGTGTTAGCATGGCAGCTAATGGCCAAGGGCTGTCAATAACAGCTAAATTATCACTAAATACCAGACACATTCACATGAAACACACAAACTAAAAAAGATTAGAGGAAAAAGGAAAAGTTCAACTTGGAGCCCGTCAGCTAACAGTTAGCTAGCTGATGGGCTAAGAGTTTTGTTTTAAACCAACAAACACAAAGACACAGAGGGTGCTGACCAGTAGCAAAGTAAAGAAAAACTCATTTTTCTTACAAGGTGGGCCTTATTAATGAATTTATGGCTACTATATACCTACATAGATTAGCGTAACAGTGTACACATCACCGTCATTATAGAGACAGCTGACTGAAAACTGCTTTACAACAGAGTCAGTGAAGCCAAGGAACTACAACAGGCCTAAAAATAAAAGGTGTGGAGAGTGTGTCTAAATGTGTTCACACAGTAAAAACATACTCAAGACCAAAAATGATACCTATCTCCTTTGCACCTATATTATCCCTTCTGTATAGCTACATAAATGCCTATTTGTCCTCTTCATCTGCACAAAGGAGATTTACCGTATATCTGTTATCTTTCACCACGTTAAGATTTAATAGTTGATAACCATAGAAACAGGCTAACGTGCGTATAGGTTTTTATGTTAAGGATTTCTATACTGCCTCTTCCTCTGCCTTAGGTTATGCTGCAGCCAATAGACTCCTTGACCACCAGTGACCCACATGACAGGGATTAAACTACTTTGCATTATGGCATGAAAAGGGGTACTCAGCATGGATCAGGTAGCCTATGTAAAAAAAGCCTTTGTAAAAAAAAGTTATGTGACAGAAAGCTACAATATATTAAGCAATTTAGTTCAAATTCAAATAGAATTTAATAATCTGAATTGACACGTGAATACTGATAATGGGCCCACGTGAACACAACTGTGTGGCAAGCAGTGGAGATTTTGATTTTAGTAAAAAAAAAAAAAAAAAGAAAAAGAAAGAATTGAGAATTAGTTTCAAAGGATTATCTGAAGTTTACCTCCAACTTCACTCCACGTGGCGATCTGGCCCTGAGGACAGATTCTGTTGGCAGTGAGAAAAAGCCATCTGCTGCTGTTTAACCCTCCCATTAAAACACAGCACACAAGGACGAGAAAGCAGAGTGTGAAGGTGGGAGCATGTTTGTGTGTGTGGGAGAAAGAGAGAGGCAGACTCACATAAAACAACATAACAACTACCAACATCAGGTCTTTTGAGCTGATCTTACTCCAGATCATAGCTGGGGAAAATTTTAATGATTGCTTCAATACATCCTGAACCAGTTTCACAGATTCCAAAGCTATTTTAGCTTTTGCTAAAGCGTAAACATGGTATCTTTTACGTGTAACCTGGAGAAACAGCATCCAGTTGTATCCATTTTTCCCCCACCTGGTATTTAAAGACCTTGAAACAGCAGCTCTCCCAGTTAATGATTGGCCACTGCAGGGAAAGTGTGCACTTACACTGTTGACTCTTATCGCTGCTGACCACAAAGCCACTGGAGCAGTATCTCCGAGGCTGACATTAATGGAGAGGACAGTGCTTCGTTTAAAGAGACAGGTCAATTTCTTTTTTGTCTGCTGTGGAAGAGATAGCAGGCACGCAGAGACGCTGTTCACACAAATGGGTCTTTAATTGAGAGCAGATTGTGCAGTTTGCTTCTGCGTGATTTCAGGCTACATTCATTGGCTAATAAAACAGAACATGTAATGGAAATTATGAATTATGAATTGAATAAAGATGATTTGAATATGTGCTTTCTCTTTGTCTTTTCCGTTCATCTCCTGTCCTGTCATAACATTATTTGCTAATATTTGAGCAGAGACCTTCTTCAAAAGGAAATTTAACACTGAACAGTAGTTCTTCATGTGGGATTGAGATCTACATCCATACTTCAAGGGGTTTGGCCAGCAGAACCCTCCTGTCCTTCCTTTTTAATTGATTCAACATTTGTGCTCCTTTCTCTTCTGCTTATCGTAAGCCTCACATTGCCTTCCCAAGGAGACTAGCCTCTGTACAGGCACATCGGCAGCCATTGCTGAGTCCCACCAGCTGTACTCTGGTGACAGCACACAGGTCGGCCTGTGGTCGATCAGGTAGCGGTTCAGGTAGCTCTCCTCAAGGCCCCTGGCCATTACTCCTTTAGACTGGTCCTGCAGAATGAGCAAAGAACAGGCTCGAGCCAGTTTGTACACCTCAGAAACCAACCCTCCATACAACTCAGAGGTGTAGTAGTAGTCTCCTTCATCCTCCTCCACGCAAGCTGATGAGACTTCTTCGACTTCGTAAGGAAATGCATTTCGTGGCATCCCATAGAGGTCTGGGTGCAATGTGGCCACCAGGTCTCCTAGGATTTCCTCTCCCACAGGGGCCACAAACTCCTGATCAATGTCAGCACAGAAGATGTATTCAACCTCGCTACCGATTAGGTTTCTGATGGCATCAGCAAGCAGGGCCATCCGGCGATGGGCCAACCTGTTCCACCCAGGCAGCTCTGCAATAGGAACCACCTTCAGCTGTCGTTCAGGCCCCAACTTGATAGGGGGATCCAGAGAACGAGGATTGTCTGTGAGAATGTAGTAGGTGACCATCTGACCAGGGAGAAAGTGTGTTTCAGCTGAAGAGAGGAAACGGCGGACGAACTGGGCATAAGTTCCCACCACGAGGGCCAGCAGACCTGTATGGATTCCCCGTTGTGCGAATTTAGCCCTACGCCAGGCTGAGTTGTGCATGTCACCCCACACTAAAGGAGCACCCCATGGTGTTTCCGGAGGAGTTTGTGGTGCTGCTGCCTTGACAACCGTCATGTCTGTCAATACTCTTCCCCTGTCCATTCCCAAGACATGAAAGATAGGATGAGGAGACTCCACACTGACAGCAGCATTACGTCCATGGAGGAAGTCTGAGGGGGCAAAACATGTTTTTTCTTTTTAATTCAACACCAAACTAGTTTTTCTGTGGGACACGTACACTTTTGTAAAACTCAGATCCAGTTCAGTCCAATTGATCACAACTGACCTAATTTAAACTACTTTTTAACTTGCACCATGTGTCTGGAATATTCAGAGGAGATATTGCATATTTAAAATAATATGTCACAGTCAAGACAGGATGGGATCTACTTAGCATGCAACAAGGTTTTATTTTACATTTACCGTGCCACAAGCACATTTTCCAATGAGCATTTAGTGTCCCGGCACAAAGTGTTAGAGTAGAACAAATTCTTCTGTACACTTACATATGATAAGAGACAGGAGAAAACAGTACAGGACCAACTGTATTCTGGTCGCTCTGACTGGTCCTGTTTGAAGGACAAACACACACATGTACATACAATTAATTGAAGTTGCTGCACTCTTCCAGTAAGCACATTTGACTTAAAAATGTTCCCTTAAACCCTGACTGGTTAAAAGACCCAAGCTCATAAGGAATGAAAAGAATGTGCTGCTGAAGAAATATCTCTCTTTGGAAGTGTAGCAACCTGTACTTGCACAAATAATGTAACCTTTAAAGCATATGCAATACTTATATGCCAGCCCATGTAATGCCTATAGGCTGTGTACACAGAAGATATACCTTACTTGATACTTATGTAGGCCAAATAATGTGTATGATGTAGGAAAATGTATGAGGTAATAGTCTATGAAATGTAAACACAAGACATTAATATGCGTGTGACGTTTTTATTTAAGTACTTAGTACTAAAGTACTAATTAATTAAACTTAAAATTTTACTCAAATATTAAGATCTTAAAAGATTCCGTTAACCTTTGACATGCA
The DNA here is from genome assembly GCA_008360985.2 of Macquaria ambigua. Classification (NCBI taxonomy): domain Eukaryota; kingdom Metazoa; phylum Chordata; class Actinopteri; order Centrarchiformes; family Percichthyidae; genus Macquaria; species Macquaria ambigua. The sequence continues at coordinate 49,959 of VMKM01002498.1, forward strand.
ATGAGATGATCACAGTGGATAAAGTCCTGTGTTGATTTCAAGGAAGTTTAGTAAAAAGACAAGATAAGAAAGATGAGATATGTCAAATGAACAAGCTGTGACAACTGTGTTATACAACATAGTAAAACCATGTCATCTACAACTCTGCATGTGATGCTGAGCAAAGAGAAATATACCAGAAGGCAGACTGCGCTGATGAGTGTTTGAGATTTATAAAAAGAGATTGGTATTGAACCAAAAGTTACACGTGATTGCATGAGATAGAACCTAAGTAGAAGCACATGTGAGTGAATGTCTTCATATTCTCCAAGTACATTCCCCTGATGTGCGTGCTCTTTCGCCAGCCAAGAGGTTTAGGTCAAATGCACAAAAGTTCTTGAATTAATCAACAACTTATTTTGCCTTCCTGGACATATTTTCAGGGTCAGATTAACCTTTTGCACTTCATCCTGTCTGGCTGAATCCAAATCTTGTTGTCTTTAAAGCAACTGACCTTTAACGTTACTGCGCATGTATAACTGCCACAAAATCAAAGACAAGTGAGGGGAAAACAACCAGATATGACACGAGCAGGCGAGGTGGAGCAGTGGCTGAGGCTGTACTGACCTGTGGGCGTCTTGCAGAACGGAAACAGCGCCATACTATGACCTGCTGGTGGATAAACACACAAACCTTATGTGTCTGAGGCCACTATTTTTGCCCCAGAAGTCTCTGTCGCTCTCTCTCTGTCTCTTCCTGGAAATGTGCTGTTTAACTCACTGTTTTCCGCCAGAGATTATTTTCTTACCCTGCCTGCCCCCTCTTTCTCTGTCTTCTCCTTGCTTTTATAATATTTTCCACTCCCTTTTTCATCTTCTTCTCGCTCCCCCCGCCTCACTTTCCCCCTCAGGCTTTTGCAGTATTTGGAGCAAAACTAAAGCAACCAGATGTGCGGGGAATCTTGGCAAATGGGAGGAGCTGAGGGGTGGAGGATAAGACACAGACAAGGAAAGAAAAGAATTAAAAGGTAAAATTACACATACAGCGAAGAGAGAAGTGGATTTCAACATTCTTTCCTCCTGCTCATGTTGGAGGTATGACGATAAACGTGGGAGAACCTCAATAGGCTAAATGCTCATATTTTCCTCAAATTCATTCACGTCAGCAGGGTGTTGTATTCTTTCTGTCCACAAGGTGGTGCCACTCAATAGGAAATACAATGGAAGAAACTATTGCATGTCAACAGTAAATATAAAGAGACAACATACTTTAAAGAGGTTGTAATATCTATTATCAAGCAAAGATTCTATGTAACATTATCAAAAGGGATATTGACAATGTGGGAAAGACATAGTGTCAAAGATATATCTTTTTATCCCTATCATCTAGTTACTGAACTCTATGTGATTACATTTCTTATGTGTATTAGTAATTGTGAGTGTTTTGTTTCATTTTCTAATTCTTAAACGCTCACAATTACAAGTGTGTCTCACTAGGCCTGGGTAATATGGAAAAATATTAAAATATCAAGTTTGTTCAAGCTTGGGAAAAAATTGAAAGAAAAAAAAATGAAGAAAGGACTGAAGACAAAAACACGACAGACCACCTGAAAGGCTGATATGCACACTTAAACAAGAGTCTACAGCCACACTAGCGGCTCTGTGAGGCTGTACTTAGGCACATCTGTGCTTTGAGCTAAATGCTAACATCAGCATGCTAAAATGCTCACAATGACAATGCTAGCATGCTGATGTTTCACAGGTATAATGTTTTTTGTATTATATTCACCATCTTAGTTTAGCACGTTAGCCTGCTAACATTTGCTACATATCCCTAAACAGACAGTACAGATGGGAATGCATTAGCATTGCAAGTATTTGGTCAGAAACCAAAGCACTGGGCAAAATAAAAATGTTGACCTGATGTTGGCACTAAATGAAAAGTTAAGTGATCACCAAAGTTATTACAATTCACCCTGAGGTGAACGTGAATGTCTGTACCAAATTACATGGCAATGGATCCAGTAGTTCTAAAAATGTCCACCCTAATGGCGGGGCTACAGGAGATCACCAAAGTCATCAGGATTCATCCTCTGGGGACCATGAATGTCTGTACAAAATGTGATTACAATCCATCTGCTAGTTGTTGAGATATTTCAGTCTGGACCAAAGTGGTGGATCAGCCACTCGACAGACCGACATTGCCATCCATAGAGCGTTGCTGCTAATGGGCTAAATACATGGGTTATAGAGATATGGGCTGTCAGCACCACTTGCTTCCATCAAGTAGAACACAGACTTCCAGTTTAAGCTTCAGGACAGACAGAAGCTGAAAGTCTGCTCACTAATTCATCTGCACCCACAAAATAACCTTTTTATGCACATTATAATAACTTGATTTACACGATGTAGATATTTTACACATCGTGCAAAAACTCAAAATTCAGATTAATCAGATTAATTTGATTTATCACCAAGCTCTATATTCTCATTTATCTACCACAGGTTGTTCCTTTAGCCACAGCTGATGTCAACTCCCAGAATTATTGTATGCTGCCAGAGACTAAAACGGACTCAAGAGGTCACTTTGCAGTTTATTACGATAAATCATATCTATTTTTTTTGTACATCCATACAGAAATTGCAACATAACATTGGTTTGTGTAAACAACTTTGGACTGAAGTGTCAGTCACAAAACAAAAACATGAAGAAAACAGCACGGGCTACGCTACAGAATGGATAAATTACAGGGTGCATGTGAAGCGTTGTCCCAAACCTCTTCTTTTTCCTGTCACCTTGTTGGCAGAGAAGCAGGGCAGGCAGTTCCAAGCTGGAGGATAGAGACTCTGCATAGAGGATTCAGAACTATTCATGTCATAAACACTTACACTAGCATCTGTAAATTGATCTACACTGTGTGGAGATGAGTATACACATTTATTACAGCATATATTAAGGCGTTCAAGATGAATGTGCTTGAAGGTTGAGGTGCAGAGCCCCTATTCTACACAGCCTCTGGTCAGCTTCTGAAGTGTGATAGGCCCATTAATACCAAATAAATAATACCAGAGGAGTAATATTAATGCAATAATCTGTCCAAGATTCAAGGAACTGTTTGGAGTTGGCATATTGCAGATGATGAACAAACAACATGTTAGCTATTTGCACATTCACTGAAATATACAGAAGCCTTTTGACAGCAAAGATTTTGGCAGTGTTCATTTCTAGTTATGATAACTACACTGACCTTGTAGCTATTGAGTGAACTACGCCACAAGAAAATAAACTGTTCAAGGGTTTGATACTGTATATAGTATTTCCATAAACTATGAGGATCCTTAGAAAAATATTTCATTTAATGCAGCATTATACTTATACAAAATTAAACAAATTGCACAAGAAGAAGATTAATCTGTTATTTTTTTTTCACTTTGAATGTATCGCTACTCCAACTGAAAGATTTCCCAGAGCTCCATCTGTCATTCATTATCACCAGAGTAGAGGTTGGTTATGTTTTCTCTTTTTTAAATAGTGTATTGGTACAAATGTATTGTCTCATCTGCATACTTTTATAGTATATAATCTTTCACTCTCTATATTTCTTTTAATACTTAGAAGAGTCCAGAATATGATTCTGTTGCTCTCTTGAGCTTTGTTGACACCCTGAGATTAAATCTTTTGTCAACACAGTTCAAACATTTCAAATTGCTGATCAATTTAAAATTTTGTTTCATTTTGATTGCTTGCTGACTCTCATTTAATGACTTTATGTCGTTTTTTTTTAAGGATCAGTTTGTCCTCTAAAGTGAATAAAGTGAGCGGGTGTCCCATAACAGTGAAACATATTGAAAAAAACAATGTAGGGCTAATGGAAAATGGCAAAATACAAATAGAAACCAGATTTTTGAAAGTCAAGATTTTAGCTGTCAAGTGTTTTCAAAACCATATTACAATCATTGTCTTTGTATAATATATAGATAATATATATAGATACTAATACAAAACTTAGATTCTAAAGGTGGCATGCTTGAGCAGGCAGTGAAGAGAAGAGAGACTAGGCCCACCCCTCCTTTCTTAGGATTTAAATGCTTTCACTTTCACTACATGGATGGAGATACAGTTTGTAGCAGAGAGGCTCTAAACAAGTCCATGTTTTTGAATCACGTGTGGACTGGAAATTTTGCATGACTGAAGGAAAGAATGAATTAAAGAATGGTGATTGGCAAATGAAGATAAAGAGATCAGATTTGCAGCATTTTGGGGGAACAAACAGAACAGAGTGGAAGAGTTCTCTTTCTTATATTTCTTCTCTTCTCTTGCCCTCCACTCTTCTAATGCCCGGTCCCATCCCTCTGCTTTCTCTCTTCTCTTCGCCTCGTTCCTCTGCTCCCCAACCAACACATAACCATGCTTCCCCCTTTATCTTATATCTTTCTTCTTCTTTTCTTCCTCCCCTCTAATTTATTCTCCTCTCCTCTCCTCTTCCCTCGCCTCCTCTCTTCTCCTCTCCTCTCACTTGCGGTCATCATCTATCATCTCAAACAGGGCCTGCAGTAGTCGGTCATCTCTGTGCCTGTATGGCTTGGTGCTGTAGAAGCCATCAGTGTAGTCACTGTAGACACTGTCCTCGGGGCCCCGGTACTTGTTGATCAGGTCCAGAGCCTGGTACAACGTCTGAGGGGGGAGTCTTGTCGCAGGAGGGGAGAGGCTCCGGCCCGGCTGCTGCTTCCTCCAGGTGGAGGAGGCCTGGGGCTGCTGCAGGGCAGGGGTCTGCCTGTTGAAGGCCGTCTGAAGTAGACGCAGCAGGGCCAGGGAGGGGGAGTAGGGTGTATTTGAGGGCTTTTTAGGCTCCTTCTCTGGGTTGGAAGGAAGGGAGGCTTGTGCAGTCTCAGTTTTTGGAGGCAGATAGGCCCGTGTGGGCTCCTGAGTCACCAAACAGACAGAGAGGAGGCATGTTATTGGCGTGTGACGCAAACACAAAAACGATCCACAGATTGTGCATCTAAAGATAGACAACATGACTGTGTTTTATTCTGTTTCTTTTGGTTTAAAGAGAAGTTATACATCATATTACAGTTTTATGTGTTCAAAAACCAATGCAGTCCTCAAGCACCTGGACAGTGACCTATTTGTTTTATTGTGTTGGCTCTGTACTCCGGCACAAAGGATCTAAAATTAAGCAATGACTGTCACTGTGCTTTTGCACTGTGCTAACATAGTGGTGATACACAGTGCTACAATTTCTACACTGTTCACCAAATGATGGATGGTTGTGGAACACTCTCAAATTCAAACTGAAAGTCAACACTCATTGTTTCACAGTCCTGTAAAGCACATAAATAATACACAATATTTCACTGTGCAAACGTAATGTAATGTAATATTATCGTTTCAAATAATCTGTCACATTTTCTCTTTTACAGATGAGACCCAAACAAGTGCTGTGTCTCAAATCGCATACTTCGGTACTTACACTTAATATTTTGAGTGCATAAGAGTGTTCACACTGACAAGTATGGCAAAATGCAGTGTACTAGGAGTACCCAGATGATGTACTCATAACGGTCAGAAAGTTGAGTGTGGAACGCTGCACACTTCTCACCCTCAACGGTCGCCATCTTGGCTACGTAGCGGAAGGGGAGGACCACCAACGTATGAAAATGGCGGCCGGTTGCGATTGTTACGGCTAAAAGTAAAAGCACGTTCATTTTACATTAATTTTTAATAGAATTGGATTGAAATCAAGTGAGCAAACAAGCTGGCAGATATTTCGGCGTGCGGCAATTGTGGTGAAATGTTGCCGATAATGCTCCGCCTGGTTGCAATCCGTCATTAAAAAGAAGAAGAAGAAGAAGATGCGGTCAAAGGTTGCGATCGTCATTTCCGGTAAGTGCACAACAGCAGTATTCGATTTGAGACGACACTACCCTGTCAAAATGAACGCACTACACAAGTCAGTACACAGAGTACACAGTATACTGCATATAAGTGTGCTAACGGAAGTATGCAATTTGAGACACAGTCTTAGTCTTGTTGTAAAATCACATAGTTTTACCTTTTGTTATCAAGTGTAAGTTTAGTGTCTCTAGTGTCATTCAACCATTAAAGTTATGGGTTTAATCTTACATGACACAACATATACCTACTCTCACCCATTCCTTTCCTCGCTATCTAAACCAGGTTTTGATGTTGTCATTAACCTCTAGCTTTAAATTCTGTTGCATTGTACTCACCTCCATCATGTCGTCCATGTGTTCCACCCCACGGCGGTCATTCTGCACAGCGTTGTAGGGAATGTACACTCTGGGCTTCTTCATGTGCTCCGGCTTCTCTGACGTTCCATGAAGAATCAGCTTCCAGTTCAAAATCCGACCCTCATTCTCCATACGGCCCGACTGTCAGGGGAAACGGTGTTGGTTAGATCTCAGGAAGAACCGACAGAAGCTCAGCAATTATACAAACCAGCCAACACATTGGTTACAGTACAGCGTTCCTAACTGCTTTTTGTGTGTAACAGAGGAATTCTTGCTTTTACTGCATGTAGAAATGTGAAAAAAAAAATCAAAGTCGAGCTGAGAAAGGGTGCTCTGCCACCAAACGTGTGTAACTCACAGTATCTGTGATCTTTAGGGTCCATGTACCGGCAGGATCTTCTCCCCATGTATGGACGGACATGAAGTCCCAGTTTCTGAAGCCATTAGCGGACGTGTCCCTCTCTCGCTCAGCCAGCAGCACTGTACTGGTACCTGAGGGAAAATCCGAAGGGATCGATCAGAACTGGTTATTTCTCTCAAATGTGTGTCTGTATGTGTGTGTGTGTGTGTGTGTGTGTGTGCGTGTGTGTGCGTGTGTGTGTGTGTGTGTGTGTGTGTGTGTGTGTGTGTGTGTATGTGCACGTCTCTAACCGGCTGGGGAGGTGAGTGTTATGTGCAGGTCCCCTCTCCTGGTGTATTCAATGCTGGCCTCCACCTGCACATGCTCCAGTGAGCGGACCGCGTTCTCCTGCCCCTCACAGGCTTTGGTTGGAATCTCTATAGTGATCTCCCCTGCTGCTTTCAGCTCCCTGTGGGATGCATTAAAATAGCAGGGAATGAGACACACAAACAGCTCTGCCTGTAGTTCCCTGACATGTTCTCGTTACTGTACGTAGGTCTGGGAAACTGCAGGAAGGTGGAAAAAACACATTACTGCTGAACCTACTGCACATATTACATATTACTCTGTGTGATAGTTCAATGATAATCCCAAATTTGGGAAATATTTAGCACATCACAAGCATACATAAAGATGCATGGACAGATTTGGATGCCATTGGTCATTCATTTGCAAAAACAGTTAATCCCAATCTCCATGAATGAAAGGATTTCCGTGTTCAAGCTGGCATAAAGCTGGAGGGGGTTGCAGACCACTAAGCATTGACGGAAATGTAGAGCCAAATCCTCGGGATTAGACAGGGATGTAGCAAGATAATGGGGAAACTGGGTGTCGGCGCTATTGAGTCTCATAATCCAAAGCAAATTGAAAAATGGACACTTAAAGGAGCACAGAACTCAGTTGGCCTTAGCTGCTGTTTACTGGTGGAACAATGTGAAATCAAAAAGTTGTTTCAAGCACAAAGTATAGCAGCTAAGCTTCAGCCTGCGATTTTCTTGGGTCATTAATCCATGAAGGAATGCAAACAATCTGGTGGGACAACAGAAGGGAGGGATCTTTTCCTTTGAGTTTCTGTCCATGCTTGGCAGCTTTTGGATTTAGAGATATTTAATCCCATTGTTTAACAATTAGCATTCAGAGTTGATGACTGACCTCAAATTTAAATCCTTTCAGCTGTCATCATTTAAAAAAAAACAACTTTAATTCATTTTCATTTTAATGGCTCAGAAAGCCCTCCTGGGCTTAAGACTTGTTATTGTCACGAGTCCACTCGAAAAGCAACAGATGTGTCTTTAATAACACAGATATTTGATTTATTTGCTTTGTAGGACCCAAAAGGAAATAAAGGAAATAAAGCTCTCTATCTCTTAAATGAGATACTTTGTCATAATGTGAAAATGTTGTGTAGACTACAACAGTGAATTAAAATAGTTTTGCATTGGGTCACAAATGTAACCATGATTATGTATACTAGTTACAACCCCATATATGAGATTGCCAAATTTGCACACACTGTGTTGTGCAGCTAGGTCTATCATTTAACAAACAGTGGCCAAAAACCCTGAGCTGCAGAGATTACACTCTAAACAGAAATAAAGGTAGACGAGAGCCGCTGTAAGACGTTCACATACCTGGGCTGGAAAGAATCATCCCTGACGATACATTGCTTCTTTTCAGGCACATGCTTCCAGGTGGCCGGGTCGGCGAGGTCCACCAGGGCTTTAGCGTTGAGAAGACCAAAGCCGAAGCGGCTGTTGACCATCAGCCCTGCCCCGTTCCTCTTCCAACCTGGGTTATTGGCCAAAGGATCGAACTCTGAGGTCCAGACCACAATGTGCTGCAGGTCTCTCCAGGTAAGATCTGGACTGAGGGTTGGGAAGATGAACAGGGAGGCAGACCAGTGAGCATTTACTGATATTGATAAAGAAGTGTCACATTAAAAACAATTTTAAGTGTCAAATGGCATTTAAGCTAATTTTAAATTGCATTAAAAATACCACATGCAGATTGTGTGAGTAACAGGTGATTAATTTGCAGTATTGCATACTTTTGTTCCAGTGCCAGGGCAAATATTCCAGCAGCCAGGGGGGCAGAGGCCGACGTTCCAGTGTGAGTCTGAGTGCACTCGTTGTGCAGGTCAGCGCTAGTCTGAAAAAGAAATGCATGTATTAAGATAACCTTGAATAACATGACATATCCCTTGAACAAAACTATCAAACGTTACTTAACATGAGGTAACGTAACATAAAGGGACATAACATAACATAATGGGTGAAATTACTTACTATCCTCTGGTCGGTGTAGTCTCCACTGCTGTATGCTGTAGCCAGAGTGGAGGAGCACTTCTCAGCGTACCACGGGGACAGGCCCTGCTGGGAGGCACTGCTGATTGAGATGGTGTAGATGCTGTCTGTGTAACCGTCACAGTCACAGTTATCGCCCTGGCGGCCACCATTACCCGATGCCCAAACAAAGATAGAGCCTTTCCCACCACGGCCCTGCAGAAGACAAGACGGAGAGAGAGCTGAAGACAACAATACATGCTAGATATGCCTTTGCAGCTTACACTGCAAACATAATACTGTTAAAGATATAAGGGAAATCATTTTACGGTATTTGGTGTAATAATTCTAGGTAATTCCAGGATAAAATAGACACTGATAAATGTAAATCTTTGCTAACAATGACCAATGGCATTTTGTCGTTAGAAGCGTTATTCCTAGCAGCTGAATACAATGTCCTTATTGATTATTTGATTCCCATCACTGCTGCAGATAATAGCTCCCATTAGGAACCTCAGTCTGAGATCACACCAGCTGAATGTGAGCAAAAAAGCTGCCTCTCTTATCGTTTACCTTCTGGATACCGTACTCAAATGCCTTCTGGGCCAGGCGGCCAGGGCCCTCCACTGTCTTGCCATCATCGTTGGGTCCCCAGCTGGCACTGTAGATGTCCACGTGGTCGGGGTTGAACCCAATAGAGCTGGCCTCGATGGCATCAGTCACAATCCCATCCAGCATACGAATCCCTGAGCAGAGAGAGGCAGGGATATTATAGCACAGTGCCCAGTAAGCCTTTTGGATATTAATCATGCACTGGTATTGAAACTCATGGACATATCTTACATTTATGGCCACATATTAGGGAAGAAGTAAAGCTGGTACCAAATATTGCAATTTACTAACTCATTACAGTAAATAAAGACAAAATGACAATTCAGTGTATTAAAGCCATTAATTTAAAGGTGGTGAATATAATGGTTTTGTTTTAAGGCAGCAAGACTTGTGATGTTTGCATTTTAAGATGCAGGTGCTTCTGTGGCACTAAGAACCAGCTGGCCACCCAGGCCCGTCAAATGTTGCAGCGCTAATATTGCAAACCATTGTTTAGGTGGATTGGAGCTCAGCAATTTTGGAGAGTGACGTTATGCAACCATCTGTTGTAAAAATCAGGTCTCCATCAGGAAATCTTCCTTCCCTACTGGCTATAAATAAAATAAATAAAAATCCAGGGATGTGCAGCCCTGGTATCTAAAGGCAAGTACAAAAGTACTTGATGAATGCTCTTTGCGTCCTGTTCTTGTGTAGCCTGTTTGAAAAATATGATGCACAAACCCCCACCAAACATTTCTTTACTGTATGGGCTGTATAACATAACAATTCTGTCATTAGTACTATATGTATTTTTAAAATTATTTTTTACATATAAACTGATTTCATTAATAATCTTTTAAATCCCACGCAGCAGTGACAGCAACCAGAACTAGAAGTGTACTCTCAGTCACAAGTCTCTATTTCACAACACACAATGTGCACACACACACACACACACACACACACACACACACACGGATATAAAGAACATTTAATGTGATGCAGCAAATACACAAATAGATATCCAGGTAGAAAAAAAAAAGCTCTTACCTCCAACCTTGGAGTTGTATGCCACTCCAACACCACATTTATTGTTGTCTGCCTGCATGGCGATCTCCCCGGCACACCTGGTCCCATGTCTATGAACAAATTACATATTTAATATACACGTTAACTGAAACATTCGATTGTGTTTTTATCACTAATTCTGTGTAAGTTCCACACATTCATCAAGACAGAGCTGTTTTATTGGGTGTGATTTTGTATTAGATTGTACAAACATATATACACTTGCATGGTTCTGTACTAAAACAATTTTAAATAGCAAATGTTCTTTTTCATGTGCTGCTTTTGGCAGGAATCTCACTGCATTATGATTCCCTAATTACAAGAAGCCACTATATTGTTTGATTACGTAACTTCTCTTATATAATGCCATGCTTACAAGTATTGATCGTAATGACAGGGTCGTGGAGGTTCTCTGGTTGTGTGGTTCTGCAATTATTCATCTGGGAGAATAGGCTATGAACTGTCGAGTATACAGATAACAAAAGAGCACAGGGCTGTTGGCGGAGAGGAGTGTGTGTGTGTGTGTGACAACTAGGAGAGGGTGAGTCATTAACTTCAGGTATGGTCTGAGAAACACTTGGAGAAGAGAAGCTGGAGAGGCAGTAAACTGAACCCACTGAAAGAACTGTTTTCCAATCTGCTTATACCGTGTTCAGCCACTTTGTACCTACTTCATGCTTATTTATTATAACATTGGGATGCACCCCATAATAACCAAGCCCAAGCCACAAAATGGTTAAATAAAAAAAGGCATGTCAGGTAATGTCAGGATGTCGCTTCTCAACAGTTAACTCACTTGTTTTCATTAGTGGAGTCGTATCTGGGGAAGGGGTCCGGGTCGTTGTCGTTGAAGTCGTAGCTGGCCGCAGCGTCCTTTAATAAAAACAACAGGCAGAAAAACGATCAGGCATCTCTTTGCAAAAGCTGAGATGACGTCAGTGTACATCAGGGACGAAGGCTTCAAACACACATTGGTCAGGGCCAATCTGTCGTCATGGAGACGCATATGATAGGTGACAAAAGGAGGGAGTGATGGGACCGAACAGTGAAACAACACACATTGAGTGAGGATGAAGGCGTGCTTGTCAACAGCTATCTTTTGAAACATTCAGATTGCTTGAAAATGTTTGCCTGAGGGTTGTGTCATAGTTCCACAAACTGCAGGGTTTAAATGCTACACTGTGTGTGCTATGGCAAGTCATGTCAGTCGGTCTGTTTTTGTCTTTCCCATCATTCCCCTGCACTAGAAAATATAATAAAATGTACAAATTATGTTCTTATTAAATAGGAAATCAGTCATTCTAAAGCTTCCTTTCAATTTCTGGTTCACAGTAACAGCTTTAATATCCGATTGAAATCAGATGCCTGTGACTGTCATTTTAGAATTACTGCTATTAATTCATGCAAACGCACACAGCTCATACGCCTTGATTGTTAAGGATGAGCGTCTCGGTTGATTGAGCCTCTTTGATTAATCAGCTTTAACTTAATTACAGTGGGAGTTGTTTCCATCAGCCCTGTTGTCACACTATTTACTCCTCTCTCCCTCCCCCAACCCATCTCTTTCTCTTTCGTTCGTCTGCACTGGCGAGGCAGCGGCGGCTGTCTTCTGAGAGCAGCAGCACTGTTTGAAACCAAACCACAGATGGGGCTTTTTAAGACTTTTACAGTTCCTCTCAACACGGAGAAAACTACGCCAAAACGAAACCTCGCCGAGCTCCCATTCAGTCACGCTCGCTTTCATCGGCTTGTAATTATCTGCATCCCCCTTCAGACTGTCAAAAATGTTATTGGAGGAGCTAGAAATACTTTCAAATCCTGCATCAAGGAGCAGAGTCATTCACAACAAAATGCCCAGTTGTCGTCTCGGAATTAAAAACCAAAAAAGCTCTTCGGAGGCAGGCATTATCATATAGAAGATTTATTACTGTCTTTATGAATCGCCTTGTAAGGTGTCACCAGCGGCGTTGCTATGGCAACGGCAGGCCCAGACGACGGAGGCTGTCTCCATGGAAACGGTGTCTTACGTAGTTGGAGTAGATGTCTGTGTGGTTCCACTCTAGGCCGTCATCCAGAACGGTGATGACCACTCCTTTTCCTGTGATGCCTTTCTGCCACACGGGGATCACATGCAGGTCCAGCTTCGGCAGCGAGGAAGACTTCCGTGTGTCTTGCTGGAAGATAGGGACAAAATGACAAAATGACACATCTGTAATTCAAACTAAACTGTGTGTAAATTATCTCCGAGCTCTCACACTCCAAACTGGCTCCTAAAGTATTATCATATATGTTAAAAAGGTCAGCCAAAGTGAAGTCTTCCAGCTTCATCCACTGACCTTTACAGAAATTCATTACTGGATTGTTGGCTTTTCTTTTGTCGGGGCTTGAGTCCACTCCTATGGCCACTTGTAGGCAGATTGCTGCCAGAGGGTCATAACAATACAGGCTTTTGTGTTATCCAATACAGCAACTCTGCTGATTAATTTTAACCCACAAGGTGCCTGACAGTGCCTAGAGATGTGCCGCGCTTTCAACCCACAGTTCTTCTTGCTCGACTCACATTCAATCCCCCTGTCGGATTATTTAGAAATCCATCTCTGAGACTATAGAATATTACACATAGTGAGTGAGGGGGCGCCGAGCCTGTTTTAAATGGAAAATCAGCAGGGAGTGGGGGGAGAGTGAGCAGGGCCGATGCCTGCCTGCCTGCCTGGGGAAGAGTATGATTCAGAGCTGCTGGAGACAGCTAAGACTAAAAAAAGAACTCACTTTGCTCTTTTGCTCTTTGCGCATTATGCACAGACACTGCAGAGTGCCACCCCAAGACGTGACTCATCCCTGTGATGTATCGCCTTTTTTTTTTTCCTCCCTCCTTGGCTCCCACTTTGATTCCCTGTTCTCACCCCATCCTCTCACCACCATCTTGTCTTTACCTCTTCTCCTTGGACAGTGTCAGTTCCAGCCAACAGTGAGTACAACACAAATCTCAGTTCAAACACACAGCAGATGTTCTGCTTTCACACAGTGAGTTTCAATAGCAATTTGCTGGAGAGGATTGTTTTACTCCCGACCAGCTCATATCTACAGTTTGCTTGTTTTGGTGGAACACCAAATGACTCACTTGTTGATGCTGGTAGCATCTAAGGGGGCTCTCAGGGGCCTGTCATGCATAGATTTTAATGGTACACAGCAAACACACGCAACAGCTTATGCAACTCTCTCTGCACCGATCGCATATGAAACGAGTGAGTGGACACGCACACCAAGAGATCCCTCGATACACAATTAACACATACTGACACTTGCACAGCCATGGATACACACACACACACACACACACACACAGCCATGCAGGCAGGAGGAATTTCAAGCTACAAGTATGAGTCACTCTCTGATTAAATGATCAGGCAGTCACCCACCCGTGATAGATAAAGACACTCATCCTGTTCTCGGGCCCAGCTCGCCTATATGCCCCCGTCACACAGCTCCACCCTCACTCTAATGTCAGTGATCAGCAGGGCTGCCAACGTCACTTGTCTTCTAACCTTCTACTCCCACTTTTCCCTCATCTTATCAAATGCATATCTTGCATACAGCATGATTTTTGTCTTCTCAGTGTTTGAGCTATTTCTACATAGCTTTATCCTTCGCTGAGGGGACAAGGAGGATGAATCACGATGCTCTAGATGAGCTATAACGTGGCCCTTGTGGTGACACAGACCTGGGCTGATGTGGAAATACACTAAGCGGCACTTTAAGGCCAATTCCATTAGTGTCATCATCCCTCATCGGCAAAAATGATTCATCTCAATTTGTTTTCTTATTCCCCACAAGCATGTGACTCATGTTCGGTTAGCACAGGTGCGGAGACAGTGGTAAGCTGGGAGGACGTAATGTGAATCTCCTTCTCTTTCCACGAACAATGCACGCACAAACACTGAGGCAACACACACGTTTACATGCACTTCCTCGCTTTCTGCCAAAGCAGGAACAAACCGCCGATGGTGACCGAGCTAGAGATGATTCAGCGACTTTGCTTCACTGAATGTGATCAATTTAATAAATGATCAGGCTGCCCTGATTAACCCATTAATCCCGGTGATGTGGAATGATGTATAATAGCAGAGATCATGTCTGCTTCCTGCAGCTTAACAGATTGTGGTGAATATGTTGTGACCTCTATCTCAGGACTAAAAGAAAGCTTCATGAATTGTCTTTTAACTCTTTTTCTTGAGATTTCATTCTTTTTAAATGTGAGTTTTGCATTGAGTTATTTAGTTTTAATTTGCTTGATTTACTAATTAAATCAGATTAATGGTCATTGTCACATGTTGGTAGAAATATATTATTATATTATATTACAGCAACATATTATCAAACTTCAGAATTACTGTTTATTATGGTGTTTAGAGCTTAATCAGTTATAGATTAGTCAATCAACAGCAACATTTTTGCTGATGATTAATTGTTTAACTTGTTTTTTAAGATGCTTTCTTACGTTTTATGTCGTTGTCATTTAAATATCTTTTGGTTTTGGACTGCTGGTTGGATAAAAGAAGAAATCTGACTATTTTAACTTTTTTCTGACATATTATCGACCAAACGATTAGTCAGTTAATCGAAAAAATAATCTGCAGAAGAATGAATAATGAAAATAATTGTTAGTTGCAGCCCTAATGGAGCTACTTGTTATATAAGCAGCATCCAAATTAGTCACTCCATTTCCCCCCAAATGCATTCACCCAGTGTTGCATCTACTGTAGTATGTGTGTGTTGTGGTCAATGGGACGGCTCATTCTAAGCGTATGGATCAAAATTAATAAAGATGTCATTCAAAGTGGTGATGTCGGGGTCAGCCCGCGGTCAGGATAGAGTGAATATGTTAGTAATGGATCTGGAAAGAGATGCACAGCTGTGACAATCTACTATTCTCTGCTACTACTTGGCCTCAGTGGGCTAAAACATCCCATTCAGGGTGAATTGGGACTTAATGCATGGTACTCTACTCCACTCCATCCTGCTGGATTACAGTCTCTCCACCCCTCTCTCTCTCCACACGGACTGTGTTACCAATTAAGCAAATGGCTCTTTTGGCTAGAACGGCCTGATAGCATGCGATTGTTTCATTGTTTTCATGTTTTTTTCCCCTTCCTTTTTGGATAGAAAGTAGTAAGCTGTTTCCTTCTTTAGCATTCCTGACAGCTGCATTCCTGCACACATGCATGCATGCATACAAAGTTACTGACACATCCCATGCATGCATCTCATACTGCACACACACACACACACACACACACACACACACACACACACACACTCAATGGCCTCCTGCTACTGTAGAGGCATGAGGTCCCTGTGAGGACAGAAGAACTGTCCAGCACTCGCAGGGCTTTCAGAGGGTCTCGGGAGAGAACAGACCAGCTGCATGCAAACACAAGGCTCAACCAGACACAAAGTACACAACATATGACCAGTAGACTGGATATCAACCTAAATCTGGGGTTTATGGACACACAGTGGAGAGCACACAGTGTTCAGATATTTTCAAAAACATGACCAGACATTTTTAAGATTCATTTTTGAGCCACTTGTTGAATTTCTGTACTTTCTCTGCTAATGCTGTGACAGACAAGCTTAATTTGCTTGTTTTGTGTGCTATTGAGGCCTTTATTGGAGACTCACCAGGTACCACTGCTGGTTCCACATGGGATCATCAAACAGCTTGTCCACTGGGCAGTCCCTGCACCCACCGAGGGACGCTCGCTTGTTGCGACGTTTCTCGTACTGCTGCTCTGCCCACAGCACCTACACACGGACAAGTGGAAACATCTGGTTTCTTTCATCTTTTCAAAAAAATGAGGCAAAGCGATTGCGCGCCGGGCAGCACAAGCTCACGGCGAAAAGTGGCCACTCACCCGATCATCCTCCGACAGGCGCCTGGTGATGTGGTCGCCGCTTCGTTTCATTCTGCTAGGATGATTGCGGTGTTTGAACAAGAAATGGTCTTCCAGGGCCCCAATCTGCAGAAAGGAAGACATGAGACAGGCTGAATATTTTACAGGAAATTACATAATACCAGCCATCTGGTCGCTGAAGCCTGTCGTGCAGGTCTAGAAACATTATTTTCCCTCAGTTTTTCCCTACAGTTTGTGATGTTTTTATTAAGGTTTTAGGCCTTAATTCCAACTGAAAACAAACAAAGCACAATGTACAGGGTCTACAGGTGTGTATGCTTATCTGTGGATGCGTTACATGCACCTTTGGGGAACGTAAAGCATGTTGTATCCACATTAATGCCATGGACTGATGCTAAAATACCTCGTGTAAAGTCACAATGTGTCCATTCCACAGTTGAACCATGCAAAGTAAAACCTTTTTGATGACATCTAGCTCTTGTTCTTTTGGAGGCTGATGTTTTTATTGTAAATCTCTTTGGACAAATGTAATATAAAACCTGAGTTTGAGTGATTATGGTTCTGACACAAGCGGAAGAAGACAGCAGCTTTCAGGTAATTCAGGCATGACACCTGAAAGCTGCAGTTAATCATTGGCCGCTGCTGTTCAGAGCTACAGGTTTCATATAAATGAATGAGCTGTCCTTTTAAGTCGGACTGAACCCTAATGTGTTTGTATAGGAGAAGACAGCATTAGTCAGTCTAAACTATACCAGGAAAGACAGGGGGGTGCAGGACAGGATAATGAAAATCCCGAGTTATCAGAAGTGTGTAAACAGTGAGTCATATGATTGATTAAATCCTTCTCCTTTAATTTAGCAGGGTGCTGAAAATGCAGTGTGTGCTTTTGGGCTATCATAAAAGCAACGAGTTTCCAGGCTAATGGCCTTATCAAGCCTGGCAGAATAATTGATACAGCTATTGCCTCGTCTGTCTGTTACAACACGGCCCACAGCTGATATTGTAGGCTGCAGGCTTCATTAACATTTCATGATTAATTCTGCAGTTTCTGTTTGGTTCCTGTTAAATTGGATGTTTGATATTAAAATGAGGTCCCGGTTTGCTTTATTATCACGCCAAATAAATAACATCCATTAAAACCGCCCATTTCAGGATCATTTGAAGCTCTTCTTTTTTTTTTGTTCAAGTCCAAACTGGTGCTTTGCTTTTGGGAGCCGCTCCGGGGCGGTGGTGCCTACCTGTCGGACCAGCTGGTAGTCCAGCTCTTTGGCGATCCCCTCTGCAGCGGCCAGTCCGCCTGGGATCTCCACTGCCCACTCGTTCAGGTACTGTCTGTCCCTGTAGGAGGACTCCAGCGACCGGGGAACCACGGAGGAGAGGATGGCAAAAACACAACACATCACCGCTGGACGACATCTCACTTCCATCTCAGAGGAAATACAACCAGATGAGAAAATAAATAAATAAATAAAAATAAAATACCAACAGCTTAGATGCTCCAAAGAAAGCAGCCAAAACCTGGAGATATAAATGTTTTGAAGCAATAATAAAGAAATCTCCTTGTTGTTCTGTTTTATTCCTCAAGAAACAGCTGGCTGAGATGGAGGGAACGTGAAGCTGCGCGTTATTGGTCCGCCAAGGAGAGGAAATACTGGTGATGGGAAGGGCTGGTTTGTGAGCTATGTGTGTGTGTGTGTGTGTGTGTGTGTCGAGGTGGGGGGTGTGCACACGTCAAATTACGGGTGCTCTGACGTCAGTTTGGCGTCTACCTCTCTGGTAAGATGTGAGTTCGAGTCCCTGGGGGAGAAAGTCTGAACGGGAGGAGGGGTGGAGATCCGACTAAAAATATCCCGCTGTGTGTGTCCCTGGAGGGGGAGGAGAGGAGGAGCCACGGGGAAGGAACACAATGTGATCCTACAACAGTGCTTACTTATAGATGTTTATCATTATTATCATTATGAGGCGGATGTCGTGCAGCGTCTTTCCGCCGCATCCTCCGTCCACTGCTAATCTGCGCGAGACAATCCATGTTATCATCACCATGTATCACCAAAGCTGCACTGCTCTTTTGCGGGTTTGTGCTAAAGCTTATCGATAAAAGAGAACATGTCTTAATCAATAATACACCTCTACGTGTCCTCACGCTGCGTCCACGTCAGGAGTACAGAGAGAGAGGG
>VMKM01002499.1:0-68622 GCA_008360985.2 Macquaria ambigua
CTCTCTCTCTCTCCCCACACCTCTCTCTCTCTCTTTACACCCCCTACTGCTGCGCCGACACTCAACTCTCATCCACTCTGCTGTCAATCAGCAGCATGTGGAGGCTGCTGCCTTCAGCTTCACCGGGTTACAGAGTTGCCGTTCAGAGACGCACAAAGTCGTTGAAAGTTTCGTGACAGTGGACAGAGTTGTTGTCACCTTCACATCAAGACAATGACCTTGTGATGTTTGGGTGCAGCTTAGAGCTTTGTGTTTGTGTTGTCGAGTTAATGCAAAAATCCACCATAAAGTAAGAATCCTCAGGTAAGAAAGCTATGTTTGACCTGTATGGTTACATGGTCAGACTTTGTCTGCCAGACCCTGCGTTTGTTATTTGGAATGTCTGTTATGCAGCAGTCTGGGTGGACCATTTAAGACCCTGGGGAAAGTTGACAACAGAACTGGAACTTTGCTGAGCAAAGCTCATTTAACTGATAAAGTAAGTCTAAGGCTACATTCAAACAGAATCAAGCGCTGCGGCGAATACGCTGGTTCTCCCATTCATTTCAACATGGGCACAGCATTCAGTCTGCAGCGGTGCTGAAACAGAATCAACTTTTAGAGAAACGCAACTGACGTCACGCTGCGGCGGCCAATCATGCCGGCGATCAGAACTGAAGACGACCAGGTGAAGAAGAACCTTGTTTACCATGTAGCACTGTAGCATTCCCCTGCTTACTGAGCAACTGTGAAGATGGAAGAGAGACTGATCGATCGGCGCCGTGATGACAGGGTGTACATCAGCTGTTCTGCCTGCCACGAGAAAGTACATAGACGTTAATCGCCGTGCAGATGCTTGGCTTGTATCGCTCTTCAAGCTGGGTTTGCTGGTTAGTATGTGACACTCCCACACCGCCGCACAACGCTGCGCTAATCGCAGCAATGTCTGATTCTGTCTACGGCCTAAGTTGCTTTCACTTTTTAATGTATTCATGGTTTGAAGGTTTGGAAAAAAACACTTGAAGATAAACTACAGATCCCCCTGGCAATAAATACACATTAATACATACAATATAACACAGACTACACACAAATACTGACATTCTGTGAAATATCCATCATTTTCCCAACTTATAGATAATAGGATCTCATTGCTCATGTTAAAAAGCAGATTGAGAAATGTTGGTTTTCATATTTGCGTCTGTTATTTTGGTCTGTCTGCTCAAAGCTGTGGTTTTTTGACTAAAAAATGTGCCCTGTTATGTCTTTTTGTTATATTTTCTTTTGACGCACATCGAGTTTTTGGAGTTGACACTTTTATCCATTCAGCCATAATGGCCATTGTTGCTGCTGCTTACGTTCTTCACAAAAAATTGGGTTTTGTTAAGACAGTCAAAGGGACACAACACTGAGCTTCTCTCTTGTGTAAAGACACATCAACAACAACATCAAGTTTGAGGTATTCCATCTGTAGAGTTTGTTAGTTCCTGTGCAGTAATGTTTGCAGTCAGCATCAGAGACGTTGTGGGTTCACAGCACTACCTCGAGGCTCGACCAACTTTGACTCCCTCCAGCTAAAGGAGTTAACTTTGAGAAGATGAGTCAGCATACTCACCGATTTCGAGCCATCACACATTAATTTACTGCAGCAGCCATCTAAATCGGTCAAGGTGTTTTGCGTTTTGCTACATCATGCTGTAACCTGCTCCGGGAAACACCACCTGTGAGACCTGCTGTTCTGCTCTGCTCTTTTGACACTTTCACTTTTAGTTGGTTTTACCTCATCAGACACGTGTCACATCAATGTCCTGAACTTTCTCTGCAGCAGCCTATGAGCACTGATAGTTTTCTTTCGTAGAAACAACTTTAGTTCGTTTACGTTTTACAGTTAATACACCACTTGTAAAACACATTTATTAATGCATACAGGAGAGGCATGTACATTCCTTCTGATTCCATTGCAGCTTCACTGTTTCTGTCTAGAATCTGAGGGTTTTCCTTTTCTTTTGCTTTCCTAGTTTTTCCTAGTTCTCTCATTAAAGTGTTGTCGGTGGATCAGAGTTACGAGAAGTAAATCTGCAACTTGACAGTTTTATGTGTATGACACAAGGTCTCTGTCTCTGGGTCTGCTTTAAAGGTCTACACATGTCGGGTCTAATTATTCTCAGGTCTGACTGTCCAAGGGACCGTTTCAGATCAGATCTCTTTTCTCTCTCTGTTTTTCAAGAAGTCCTCCAACCTAAACGACAGAATAGGTCTGTAAATTAATATCACAATCTGACATAAGTTAAAATAAGTCAACATTGACTTTTGGTTTAAACGAACAGCGGCCTCCTGGATGAGAGTGCCGTATTGTTTGACCCATCCATCCATCCCGTCGTCCTCCCTACGCAGACTCTTTACACTACCTCACCAGACTTCCTCCTTGGCTCCCGGCCATATTTTTGGGGAGGACAGTCTACTTATTTTTAGATGAAGGTGTGCAGTTCAGGTTTGGGTAGATTTTCCATGGGTCTGTTACGAAGTGTGTCCAAAATTGTGGACTAGTGAAAACCTCTAATCTGTACACAATGTGTAACAGCAAGAGTGTTCTGTTAAGTAAAGATGGGTTGTTAATGTAAGCTTGGATAGTTTACTTTATCCAATCATTTTGTGATGAAGTACTATAATTTACCTCTGCCATGTCTTGATACAACATCACATGTCTGTGTGGGTAAAGAGACTGGTCTAAGACTAATCGAACACTGAAACAAACGGAAAATATAACATCAATGGAAATTCATTTGTGACAGTAATATATTTTTTAACTGTAAAATGTCCCACTCAGTACATACTTGACCAAATTTAAGGGGTTTAAGGTTTTAACCCTCAAATATCAATATCAGTATCTGCCTAGAATATCAGGCATCGGTCGGGCTTCGCTCCTGTGTAATGTTAGTATCCATGGTTTGAAGATTTGTTCAGCATCTATGTTCCTGTCTTTCTTTCATCCAACATAGCTGCCTCGCTCTTTACTGATCCATTCTCCTACAGCCCTGTCTGAGCTGTATTTGCTGTGTAAACATCCTAATACTGCAAACCCAACATTTCCTGCTGAAGAAGAAGAGCTGCAGGCCACAGGTGTTTTGCGCTGTTTGTGCAAACCAGTGAACGTCTAATACTTGTCAAGGTAAGCTTTTACTGTGCTATCTTGTCATATGGAAAACCACCAATGCCAGGCCATCACCGCCTCAGAGGAGAAGCAGCATTTATGGGGCCAAACAGGCTCTTTAAACTGCTTGTTTTCTCTGCATGTGTGTCTGTGTATTTTGTTCTCGATCATTGCAGTTTATTAGCTCCTTATCTTTGGGCATGTGTCTCCTAACTGCCAAGACAAATAAAGCAAACTAGCCTGAACACAGTGCGGAGTATTCAACCAGAGCTGCAGAAGTTGTGACCTTTTCTGCAGAGTCTCTCCACACAGTGCCGGGGCCTGGCTCTTTAAGCTGGCTAATGATCCATAGAGGAGCCCTGTGGCTCAACCTCTGTAATTATACTCTCTCTCTCTCTCTGTTTCTCGAGCTGGCCCTATCACTCTCTGTCAGCCTTTTCTTTCTCTGTCACACACTTGTGCTTCTTTTTTTTTTTTGCTCTTAGTTAGGCTTCCCCTCCCTTCTCGTTTTTCTATTCCTCTACTTGCTTTTATCCCTCTGTTTGTCTTTGTTTCCCTCTTTTCCACTCGCTCTTCCTCTCTCATCCTCCTTCCCTCTGTCACTCTCTTCATTTCCCTCCCTCCCTCATCCCTCTGTCTCATGCAGATTAATTACGCTCTAATATATGCACAGCTCTCCTCCCAGGGAACCCTCCTCCACATCTACCACCCCTACTCCTGGGCTGAATAATGGAGCCGCTCCATTCTCAGCACGGGGCTGCCCACATGGGTGGAGCAGCAGCCTCAAAGGAAGCCTACTAGAATAGATGACAATCTGTCTGTCAAGTTGGGGCTTTGGACAGAGAAATTTGATATTTACAAGGTGATGGAAACAAAACTGTCTTCTCGAGAAAAACAACTGTGCCTAAGAAGACCTGATGAAGACCTGTAGTGGACGTGAATTATTATCTTGTCCGTCTGGAAGATCAGTAATAACAGCACAGAGTCTCCCAGGGGTGCAATCACTTTATTCTTCTGGTATCGTGATGAGCAGCGTGACCAGCATCGCACCGTGAGAACTAAACATTTCCACAACACAAATCCTCTCATTTTTACAGTGTAACATTTGCATTTGCACTGCACATTGAATGACTGAGCTCTGCACGGTCAGATGCCTGTCTACATTAGAGAACTACTGCAGCACCATGTTATCAGCAGCTCTCTGATCAGGGTATGTTGGTTGTTCCTCCCTCCAGGCTTAAAACTAGAGGAGACTGGGCTTTTGTCTTGGACTTAAGATGTGTGGACACCTTTAAAAACAGCTCAAAACCTTCCTGTTTGTCTTTGTGTATTTTGTATTTTATTCTATTTTATGTTGTTTTTCCTTTAAATCTGTAATTTATGTCTTTGGTCTTAGTTTATTTTAATTGTTTTTTTAAATTTTGAAGCACTTTGTGACTTTCTGCTCTTGAATATAAATAAACGTACTTACTTCCTTAATTCTCCATTGCCGATGTTAAAAGGACTGTTCTGCAGTAAAACCAGAGAAGCAACATCCCACCAGTATACAATACATGAGCTCTTACAAATATCATAGTTGAGATGAAGTAGCTATGGATTGTTGGAAGGAAAGGGCGATGCGTTTTGCCTCATGCAACACCACAGCCACCTTAGCTCCTTATGTAGCTGGCTGTCATGCAATCACCGCAGTGGTCTGTTCCACACCTATTTGCATACAAGCTCACATACATACTGTACAAGCCCTTTCACTCTCACACCTGTCACACATCGACCTGTTCATCCCAACACGTCCTCATACCTAAATGTCAGAATTAGTCATTTGCCAATGACTTCCAAAACGAAATATATGACCGTTGGAGAGTACCAGCGACAGGCGTACCGGACCTTCAGCATCATGGTAATAATAATAAACACGTGGTTAATGCTGTGAAACGTGCCTAACTACATGGTTAGGTTTCAAGTTAAGTTACATCATGTGACTTATTAATGTGACTTACTAACGTCTCCTGGGTCCTGTGTTTGACTCATCCATCCACCCTACATGGACTTTGTCGCTCTTTATACTACGTCATCTGACTTCTTCCTTTGGTTTTTTCATAATTACTACGGCCACTGGAAGTCGCTGCCTTACAATAAACGTAAATATGGGTCATAATAAGCTGCTTGCACAGACGACCTATTCAGCCGAGTTTTTGGGGAGGACAATCTGGTTCGTTCACACTGATGGAGAAAAGTCATGTGCAGTCAGGAAAGTAGAATTACTTATATCCCCATTTGAACAAAAGTTTTCCTCCCAATATCAGTTCTTTTGATGAACTTGTTTGAATTGCTTTGTTTTGTGTTACCTCTGAACACATGGGACGCAGCGTCAGACAGCAGCTTCAAAGTTGGGAATGCAAATCAGACATTGTTATTCACCTGTCAGGAATTCTTCCCTCAGCATCCATAGCATCTGCATCAGTGCTCCTTGGTGCCAAACACCATCAGTCACACCAGCCTCAGTCAGCTGGCAGGGAGCGGAGGCTGAGGGCCTGTTTGATGATACCCAGAGATCCTGCAGGTCACTGCTCTCACTGCTTTTTGTTTTATTTAAAGACAGATTGGCTTCAACTGATTTTAAATTTCCACATATCAAAGTTGTATTGACTGTTTGTATTCACTTGGTATGTTTAAGCATGCCCTGTCTAATAACATTGAGATGGACTGCTTTTGTTATCAATGAGGTTGTCATTGATTATACCTGTTTATACCTGATGTTTATACCTGATTATATTTGGTGATCCACTCTATTATTGGCCACTTTGCGGCACTTTGTTTTCTTGTCTGTTGTCTGTTTGTACATTGCCGTATCGATAATTGTATTTCTTTTTATTATTTTGTCACTCCTCTGTTGTTATGTGGTGATTGTGATATATGTTGGGACCCCCTCGAAAACAAGATGGTACATCTCAAGGGGTTTATCCTAATAAATACATTTGATTGATTATAGTGTTTGTTTATGGATGAGGTTTGCTGCAGTTTACAGCTGCTTTTTCTTACTGATATATTATTATTACTAGGAAGGACTCTGGTTGATCTACTACTTTTAACATTTTCCATCTAATTATTATTATTTTTTTTAACTTTTTATTTCTCTCCACTTGTCTGAGTGAGCTTCCCTTCTCACCACAGGACCCTGTTTAATATAGAATATTTGCACTCTGAATGGTATTTTCATAATCCAACATTCATTTGGATTTTGACATATTTGAATAATACAGGTGATTAGACAGAGGAAGACAGGTGACTCAACCAAAGCCTGCACCAGATGAGGCATTTATGGTCAGTGTTTAATGTACATTCTCAGCTAAACCTTGTATCTAGTTATTGATAAAGTTCTCACTTTGTCGACAAATGTTTATACAAGAAAGATCCAAACTGCGGCTGTGCAGCAGCTGTGAATAACCGGACTTAGCAACAGGTCTAATGATGGACTTGATGGTCTGACTCAGTGTGAGTTCATCAAAAATGCAGCTAGGCAGCATAAACAAAAAGTAAGGTGTATATTCAGTTGTACATTTTTAGCCTTGCTAGTCATCAAGTGAAACATTACTGTAACAGCCATGCTTGTTATGAGCGCTAACAAAGTTCTGACAAAAGTTCAATTGAGTTTTAAATTCCAGAACCATGGATACCCTTTTTTCTTGCACACCCTGCTGATTCATGTTCTCCTTCCATCTTCTGAATCACCTCTTCCTTCCAGTGCCCTTTTCCTCGCTCTCCCTGTCCGCTTTTCTTCTTGTCCAGCTGTGAGCTTTTCTTTTTTGACTTTGTCTCCTGGTGTTTTTTTAAACTCAACCCTTATTTCTTCACTGAAAGTTGCTTTAGCTGTGTGCTCTTTTCCATCCAGAATATGTTAAGTTTCCAGCTAAAGTGTTACTGAAGGATTGTACATGATTGCCATGATGAGGTAGTACTAGTACATAGTAGTTTCTTTTACTTCATACATTAATATACATGTACAGGGAAAATCTGTCTAAATTTAGGTGTGGTAGTAATTTTTTTTTCAATTTTCCCACTTCAAATAAGGGACATTTTCATGATTGTGTTTCAGCATTTCTGTGATGTGAATCATTATACATTACACTGGTTTGTCCTGGTTTTGATGAAGCCAAAAAAGGTTCATTAAAAGATACTACAGGGTTAAACCAAGACAGTCAAACTTGGAAAACTGTTAAAAAATAATCAAGAGAAAAGTAAGAAAAGATCATTGTGGAATAAGGTAAAAACCATCAGCACTGTGCTACTGCACTGAAGCACTTTAGGCATCAGTGCCTTGCTCAAAGGCACCTGAACTATTTTTTGGAGAAGGGAAGAGTTAACCCATTAGTAGACTAGCCCGTTCCTGTCTACTTGGTGCCTTCTCTCACCCTCCATCTTCCTTCCTCCACTCACTCCTTAGATAACATACGAGACAGGAAATCTGAACATGCAGACTTTTTTTGGCCTTTTCTTATTCTCTGTTAATAAGAAAGAACGAGACTTGAATACTGATAAATCTGCTCCTCTAATAATCCCATTACACTGCAAAAGATGGCAGGGCTGACATGGCTCTGGCAATTTGTCAGCAGTATAAGGACCATCTGCTCAGAGTATCAGCCAGAATGTTGTTTTGAGTTGGAAAAAAAAAGCCTGTAGTTCAGATGATGGTTTTATCTGCAAGATAAATAGTAGGTGGTCGTGTAAGGGGGGTAGATTGTATTCCACGTCTCTGTTCAAGGACGGTCTTTGGCATCTTAAGTTCTATACTTGAGCAAATTTCATTTGCTGAAGCAGGCTGTGGGATATGTTCGAAAGTAACTTGCTCATTTTGATCTGATGACTGCCACCTTTTAATGAGCATGTGAACACTGCAAATTGCTCTCTAAGGTTATCTGCTACACTCGAACATGACACACAAGAGTCAAAAGATCTCCAGTAATAAGAAGAAGGCCTACCTAGAGGAAGTGACTCACCAGGAGAACAACTTCACTATGAATGTCAGCAAGACTAAGGAACTGATAGTGGACTGTGGGAAGAAGCAGGAGAGGAACTACTATCCCCTCAGGATCAACAGGGCCCCGGTGGAGAGGGTGGACAGCTTCAGATACCTCGGTGTCTGGATCACAGAGGACTTATCATAGACCTCTCACGTCGACACCTTGGTGAAGGAAGCCTGTCAGCGTTTCTACCACCTCAGACGCCTGAGGGACTTCAGGCTGCCCCTCAAGGTGCTAAAGACTTTTTTTACTTGCACCATAGAGAGCTTCCTGACAGGCAGCATCACCACCTGGTTTGGAAACAGCACCAAGAGGGACTACCTGGCCCTGCAGAGGGTGGTGCGATCAGCTAAACCCGTGAATAAAGGCAGACTATCTGTACATGACTCATACAACTCGTTCGGGAAATCTGAGTACAAGAAAATTCATGAATGTGACAGTTTATCTTTAATTACTTGTACATTCCCAATGAATATTCCAAAACAATGCCAAAAGTGTCAGAGTACAAATATAATATATATTATCTATTATCTATTATTACTATTATTACCTATAATTTACATCTATCTGAATCTCTGATAACATTTTGACTTTTTGTGGCACTTCAACTGAGTTATCAAATACATCCTTGTATTTACCCGTGGGACTCCAACTTTTCCTTTTTATGTCATCACCATCAATAAAAGGATGTATAAGCAGCTAAGCTAATTGTTGAAGTGTAATAGCTTGAGCGAGCCCCCCAGATCCTCCCCTGTGTAAATATCTATGGTGGCAATCTATCTCATTTCCATGATAATAAGCTTACAGATCTATAATTTGCTAAGCCTTTCATTTTTTTGCAGCGTACCAGTACCGCTGCTGCTGCTGCTGCCATGGAAATGAGCTGAAGGCAAAGACAAACACCCGACAGCGCCAAGTTACTGTTTTGTTCGCCTGTTTTGCTGATGAAGTTGGATAAGTGCTGATTTATGCTCAGCTGAGAATTCATGGTCTCTACTTGTGCCTGGAGCACTCAGGGGAGGGGCTGTGTGATATATCCAACGCTCCATAACTCAGAGTGCTGGGGAGGGAAAAGTTATGGAGGGAGAGAAACTTGGGGATCCCCCCCCCCCCACGTCTTCAACAATTTATATGTGTGTGTGTGTGTGTGTGTGTGTGTGTGTGTGTGTGTGTGTTTACAAGATGTGTGAACCATTATTGTGTTACATGCTGGATTTCTGTTCGCCAGAGTCAACAAGATGAATTCCTGCACATGTGCTGTATTTGTCAACTAAAGTCAATCTGAATAATGAAAAAAAGGTTTTATTAATGTGTGTGTGTGTGTGTGTGTGTGTGTGTGTGCACGCGTGTGTTTTATTACATATCAGACAGACATGAACACACACACACACACACACAGTAATCATGCTATGTGCAGTAGATGTGTATTGTAGTGTGGAGAGAATGCAAGATATGAGGCCAGAAAACACACACACACACACACACACACACACACACACACAAAGACAGACACTAATCAGATGATAAAGCTGTGTATGTTGTGTGACTGCTAGGAAGCAGGAGCCAGACAGTACACCCACACACACACACTAACATAGTTATAGTTAGTTATGAAGTATAGCCTGCTGCAGTGTGTGAGTGTGTGTGTGTGTGTGTGTGTGTGTGTGTGTAGTATGATTATTGAGTTGAGGCAGATAGACACTTCACACTTTCTAACACATACTAAACTGTAGGTAATTGAGGCACAACAAACAGGCCACACACACACACACACACACACACACACACACACACACAGTGTAACCTGATTATGGAGGTGAGCGTGACTGTTGAAGTGGGAGACTGTTGAGGTGAGACAGAGAGAGAGGGAGAGACAGAGAGAGAGGGAGAGACAGAGAGAGAGAGAGAGAGAGAGAGAGAGACAGACAGAGAGAGAGGGAGAGACAGAGAGAGAGAGACAGAGAGAGAGACAGAGAGAGAGACAGAGAGAGAGGGAGAGACAGAGAGAGAGAGAGAGACAGAGAGAGAGACGGAGAGAGAGGGAGAGACAGAGAGAGAGAGAGAGACAGAGAGAGAGAGAGAGGGAGAGAGGGAGAGGGGGCATTAAATTGAATTGAAAAAGATGCAGAGAGAACAGGGATTTGGGGATCGTAGAGGACCAGGAGAGAGAGATAAATGGTTTAGACAAAAGAGGATAAAGTGGAGAGAAGAACAAAGAGATGCAGAATAAGAGATGGTAGAAAAGAGACGCACTTCTGTTTCATCCTTTCTGTTCGGTCAGCGATGAAAACCATCACATTACAGTCTCTACTCCTCCAACATGGCCGAATGTTCTTATAGGAACCACTGTATGTTCTGCACTGAGGACAATCTACTCACTATATCTCCACATAGTGTCTACTCTATTGGCCATGGTAGTTTCTGATTGGCTGGCAGGTATCAGTTAAAGTCATCTGAGCAGGTGGAAAAGCAAACACAATGTGTTACTGGTCACTGCTCATCATTGGATGATGATGCGCTCCAGACAAATTTTCTCACAAACACAAAGAGGGTTTGCCCTCAAGTGTTTTTTGTTGATAAAAATCGTTGTTTTGCACTGCCCATCCAATAGTTTTTTCTGTTTTCATTTGTATTCTATGGATTTGATATATATTTGTCTCAGGGCTGTGATGTTTTGAAGACATGTTATGTGTACGACCCACCATCGGGGGATTTAAAAAGCAGCTAGCAGCAGTTAGCAACTAACTCAAAGAAGAAGAAGTTAGCAGCTAACCTACGGCAACCGAAAATGTCTGCAAATTGGGGAGACAATGAACTCTCCTTACCCTCCGAGCAGAGGACGAGATCAACGACATGTAAGTTATACACTAGACGCCGACGCTGTTGTGTTACACGTTACTCCTTTCTTGCTTACAGAAGAGCTGTTTAGTTCAGTGTAAAAAAGCAAAGCCGGCGTAATGATGGGTTTCTTTACGGCAGTTTTGGGGCATCTCTGTTTAAAAAGGGCTTGTGTTTCTGTTTCTATTTGTTTGTGTGTGTTGTCGTGGTTCTCCCTTCCTCGCTCTCCTGGCTTTGCTCCTCCTGCACACCAGCTCATCACCCCTCCCAGTGTGCTCACCTGCCTCTCATCAGTTCATCTGCCTGCAGTATCTCTACCCCGGTTCTCTGCCCAGTCTTTGCCCGATCGGTCCTCACTACTGTGGTAGTTCATGCTGCAGGCCTCTTTAGTGTAGTGTTTTTTCTTAGTTAGTTATTTACTGTTTTTTCTCTTGTGCTTCAGGATCACCTGATATCTGCCCGTTTGCTTGCCTGCAATCCCTGCAGCTCTCCAGCCAGCCACGCTCACACCCTTGCCCCCATTCCTGTCCAGCCATGCTCCACCATCACCCACCTGTCCTCGGCCTCAGCCAGCCTTCATCTCCTCTCCGCTCCACCTCCATTCCTCGGTACCCCACAATAAACCTTTATAACTTCACCTGTGTTTGTGTCCTGCACCTGGGTCCACGTTGCTACACCACAACACTATATACTGATAATATTTTGAGATCATACTTGCCTCTATTTAGGTCCGGTGAGAAATTAAGTTAGACCCAGCCTGTCTAAAGATTTCTAGTTTACATACTAACTAATTGAGTTATCTCTCCCGTTAAGATGAAAACAAAACCTTTCATTTTCCAATAAGGGGAAACAAATATGTCTCAGCAACAGAAACAATGGGATTTATTTGACATTTGGTCCTAATTTTGAGAAACACTTCCACAAAGAGCACTGTTATATTGAGAGACACATGCTATCTCAAGCGGTTCCGGTTAACTACACAGGTAATCTGGTGTTGATGCAGCCTGGGCTCCTGCTCTGTCCTCAACATGTAATCAACACGCGGGTTAATTCAGCTCAGATGGTAATTTGATAGAACAGGTTGAAGCTCCGATTGTGACCTTTACATCCAAACCTATTGTGGGATCTTAATTTGATTTATTTAATTAATCTCAGAGCGCTCGACAAGATACGCACGTCATTAGCTGCAGACGTTGACTAATGATAGCTCTCTCTGTCTCTGTCCCTACTCGTCTTTGTGTCTCACCATCTGTTGTATCTCTCCTCCATCATGTTCTAAGTCTCATTTTCCTTCTCGTGTTTGTCTTTCTTGTCTTCCACCTTCCTTATCTTTCCGTCCGTCAGAATGATCAGACCACCATCTCTCTCTCTCTGTCGCCTCATTTCTTGTGTCAATATTTTATCTCGTACACACACTTTGTCTCACACACAATGCACACAGCTACATCATTGAAATACAGCAGCAGTGTGTGTGTGGATGTTTGCATTCGCGCAGTGTATTCACAGCTGTAAAAGCCAGCAGTAGGCTTGTTCATTCCATTGACCTCCTCCGGTGCCTGTGTGTGTGTGTGTGTGTGTGTGTGTGTGTGTGTGTGTGTGTGTGTGTGTGTGCGTGTGTGTGTTTGTGTTATCATTAGCTGGTGATCACTGTTTCAAGGGCAACACCAGATAAGTCCATCAACCCCCTGAGTGTGTCTGTGTATGTGAGTGTGTTAGCCTTCATTAACTTTAGCTTCATTGTCGCCATTAACTTCCTCTGTGGTGTCTGGAGGGAAATGAGGAAGTAAAACTTTATAGCACTTTTCAAAACCAGGGTTACAAAGTGCTTCACAGTAACAAAACGACAATAAAAGCATTTGAATAAATAAATACAACAAACACAACAAAAACTCAGAAGCAAGGAGAGAGTTTTATGATCTGACCGCCAAGAGAGAGACTGTTCACAGTCTAGGATCCTGGACGGCAAAAACTCGGTCCTTTGGTCCTTTGTTCTGATGACCTGGGAGGCCTAGTGGACCTGTAAGGGGTCAGCAACACTGATATATGGTGGAGTCAAATTGTGTAGTGGCTCAAAAGTAATTAGAAGGATTTTAAATTCAATCCTAAATTTAACAGGAAATCAGTGTAATGAGCCAGCACTATGGGGATGCCATGGAGTCTTTGTTAGTAATCATAACTGTAATAGTCTGTAATAACTGTAATAACTGACTTCTGGAAACCTCCTTTGAGTTAGAAGCCAAGGAACCAAATTGCTGTTGAAATATTCAAAATGTCTGATTTGGTGCAAAGACCAGAACTTCAGTTTTGTTGTGGTTAAACTGCAGGAAACTATGAGACATCCAGGCACTAATCTCACTATTTTGCAAAATGGTCAGGTTTGAAAGGAACCCATCTCTTTCTCCTGAAAAGCTGAAACATGATATATATACTGCGGCCTTCTGCTCAAAATGAACCTAAATGTGTTTCTGCTCCTGTTCAGGATGGGATCATCTAAAGAGATGAGAAACTGAAGACAGTGGTTCCAGAGTGTTAGCCATAGGTGTGCTATCAGAACTGTACTAAAGGTGTACAGTAGTTGTTGTAACAAAATAACTGTGACTGTAACTTCGGCAAAATGATGAGGAAGTAATGTTACTGTAGTAGATATTAATCTATCTTAGAATATGGAAAGAAAACCCTGCAACTGTTACTGACATCGAAGAAGAGCAGTATTTTATCTATAAACACAACGCTCCTCCACACGCCCACTGTGTTTATGTGCCTGATGATTCAGTTTCAGGTCAGAAACAGCAGCAGTTGACCCAAAGGAGATTAAAACTGACCTTTAGGACATCAAAGTTAATTTAAATTACTATTATCGATTTCTGCTAGAATCATTGAAAGCACATCACTAAATTCAAATTCTTGTGCTCCTGAGGTGGAAACTGAAGCTGACCTTTTGTTGGTAATATCCTGCACAAACAGGCTATATTTAAGGGCTATACTTATTTAAATTACCATTTAAAGCCAGAGGTGTGTAGAGGGTAAACCCATGCAAGGTGTAAATTGGATATTTTGATCTATAACAAACCAAACACACTTTTAAGTGCAACCCAAATTTAGGGACATGCCCAGGAGACACAGATCAGAAGACAGAAGACACAATCTGAGCTCATATTGCTCAGCTCAAGGTTAATGTATGTAGATTGTGTAGAAATACTGTACGTTTTCATACAAGGAATTCCAAAAAGCTTAGTTTCTGTTAATTACAAAGTTTGTGATTTCAAGAATATATTTCCATCTTTCATAGTAATACATTTTTCATCTTGGAACAAACCATAATGTCTTTTGTTTTGCCATGAAAGTGACTCAGATTCTGATGGATATAGCTAAATATACACATACATGCATATTCATAATGTATTCAGGAACAAATGATAGCTTTCCTGTAATACACATTATATAAAATGTACGTGACTAATGCACCAGATCTCCCTCATCTCTCCCGTTATATTCAGTTATATCAGTGCTGCTGTCTGTCATCCCCCTCTTTCCTATTCTCAGTCTCTCTCTCTCTCTCTCTCTCTCTCTCTGGGTTCCCTGTTTTTTTTTATTTTTATTTGTGAGACTCATTGTCTCCCCAATTTGCAGACATTTTCGGTTGCCGTAGGTTAGCTGCTAACTTCTTCTTCTTTGAGTTAGTTGCTTGTTCCTCCTGAAATGTTTGAATCCTGGTTCAACCATGTAAAGCACTCTTTTGCACTTTTTTGAAAAGTGCTGTATAAAGAAAGTGTATTATTATTATTATTATTATTCCTCCCTTCACCTTCAGTATTAATACCTCTTTCCCTCCATCTTTCTGTCTATACCCAGCTCTGTCGCTTCTCTCCCCCTCTCTTTTTCCACCAGTTTTACTTTTCCTGTGTGTTGTTAAAGTGCCACAGCCACCATTATCTGTCACACTGTTTGTCTACATTTATCTGAAACGGCTTTCACTGCATGTACATTAGGTATTAAAATGTTATCTGCTATCTTCTTTGGGTGAGGTCTAAAAGCTCATAGTGTCCACAGACATGAAAATGGGATTGAATCTGTCAGGTAAAAAACCTGGAGGGGAATCGGATTTCAGCCAGGTGGAAATGAAATTCATGCAGTGTGCATAAGTGGGGAAGTTTTCACCCAAGTGGAAGAAACATCCATCATCACCACCAAGCCATAGCCAGAAACATCCTTTGGGGTCGGTGGGTGGTCTGCAAACACTGCCAAAAGCTACTGACAGGCCTAATATTACAGAACTAAAACCGGTTTTCCAGCTTTATGCCATCATGTCAGGACATTTTCTGATTACTCAAACAACTTCAAAATAATCAGTGCATATAATAGAACCACACTTTATAAAACCAGTGGCTGGTTACACAAAGGTTTGCCTAACTGGTCTGTAGAGTTAGGCCAGTGGTAGCCTAGTTTTCCAACAGACTAGTCTAGTTCAGTTGAGATGGTCTGGTCTAGAGGATGGCACAAAATAGGCTCATTAATTTGAATAGTGAAAGCTAAAGCTGTTAACTCTGCAGGTGTGTGTAGGTGAACATTATTAACTCAAATTTTCGCCATGCATTATTCACTCTAATTTGACTGATGGAGTTTTTTTGAAGACTGTTAATTACCCCAAATAGCATTAACAGCCAGCGTACCAATTGTTCAGATGTTAGCTGCAGACTTTGGCTGATCTCAGACTAACCAGGAACTCCAGTTCTTTCTTTCCTTTTCCTCCAGTCTCTCTCCTTTGCCACTCATCTCCGTACATTTATAATATTCAGTCATACAGCCTTTGGAAAAGCACACATTTTTCGCTCAAGTTGAAGCATTTTCAACTCAAGAAGAGACATCTTTGACTCAGTTTGTTCTGAGTTGTATTTGGTACCTGCTAACAAAAGAGGAAACAACTCAACTTTTGGTTTGTTAAAGGAAAGAGTTGTTGCAGAAAGCAGGAAGTCCTTTCCTTCATCCAGACAGATGGTTTTCAGTCTTCCTTTGTTTTTTTGTTAGTAAGCAGGATATCTGTAAAACATGTTGAAAGACTTTAATGACATTTAGGCAAAAATTAGGCCATGGCCCAAGGAAATCATTTTGATGCAGATCTGGTCTGGATCAAAATGTTTTACCGCATTTATTTTTTAACATAACAAGATGGGGGATTTTTCAACATTTTTGCTGTTTAACATGAAGAAAACCCTGCATTCACATCTGGATCCTGATCCACACCCAAATCTAATCAGTTTGCAAGTAAACCTTGCACCAAATTTCAATGACTTAAAACTACTTTTAATGGACACCTGTGAGCTAGTTCAGGCAGTCAACTCGAGCTGCATTGCTACACATGTGACACGCCTCACTCTCCACAACCATCTACCGAACACACCCTCACAATTTGGCGGTCTATTTAAGCTACAAAAATGTCCCATCTCTCTGCCTGTCAACGCCACTGCTGCCCTGCATCAGTATTGCCGCTTGTTCTTTCAGCCCCACCACCACCCCAGCATCCACCTGCGGGCTCCGGCTAGGGGGTTTAAGATATTTGCTCATCACTCCCCAATATCTCATGTAAACATATCTACAAGGGAGTGACGAGTTCGGAGCCTAGACGCCAAACTAACTATGTTCTGCTGCTATAATAAACATTTCAAACGTGAGTTGTCTGACTGAAATAAAGATATACATTACATATAATGTGACACACCACAAATTGTTTCCCAACCCCCCTCCCATATCCCTCACATTGGCTCCCTCCCACCAGACCCAACCTGGACCTTATGGACACGGAGAACAGTTAATATTAAGGATTTTATTATAGTAATCGCATGTTTCCAGTGTGAAATGTTTTATGTTTTTGCCCGGTGCATGTTGGCAGCCCAGTGTTCTATACTTGCTATGTCTATGAAGTCAAGAAGCCATCTTTGTTTACTGACAGAATGAGGAGCTTTAGTGTTAATTTCTGAGTATGTGCACAACCAGTGCTCCGAAGGAATGCACAATAAGAGGGGATTGCCATGCACACACAAACATGTATTTAAAAGCAGGTATTTCAGGGCACAAAGACAACTTATTTCCATTGTGATGTTCAAGTTCTTTATATGTTGTGCACGAGTCACTAACACAACCAAAACACAACCATCACAAATGTAATCAGTGCAATAATGACTATGAATGAAAATATTGTCGCTGTGTTTAGGAAAGTAGATGAAAAGTGAAACATTTATATAGTGCTCTGTTACTGTATTTGAAGACATAAGGCACAGAAATCTGACATTACTTTCAGACTTTTCATGTTTCCAGTAAAGCCCTTCCCACAAGTTCACTTTAGAAAAATTGTGTTATTTTTCACAGTGTAGCTGCGCAGGCCGTTTGCCAGAAAATGTCTTAATCTGTGGCACTCCAACTTTGTGTTGATCTAACTCATTAGCATCATTATTACCCAGCCTGAGGCAGAGAGCTGGCACTTCTCCTCCTCTCTTCTCCTTCTCCACCTCACCTACTCATCCTCCATTCTCTCTGGTACCCTGTCTTCTTCCCCCCTCTCTCTCTTCACCAGCGTCCCTCTTGGACACTTGGCACCATCATCCTTCTCTTCTCTTTCCTTCCTTCATTTGCACTCTGGCAACACACATCCTCTCTCCTCTCATCCACTCCCTCGTTCGTAGGCTTTCCAGGGAGGGATGGAAAAAGAGAAAGAGAGAGAGATACAGAGAGAAAAAGAGGGAAAGAGAGATGAAGCAGATGTCTCTATTCCATTAAGAGAGTAATGAGCAGAGCTAGAAGTAGCCTCACCACACACACACACACAGCGGGGATGTGCTGGAGGGTCCAGTTCTACAGAGCGAAGAGACAGCAACACCTGGCTACCTTTCTGAACAACATCACAAATTATCTCTCCCTCTCCTCTCCTTTCATGTCTTCTCTGCTCTTTTATTCCTCCCTCCTTCCTGCTTGTCTTCACTTTTCTTTTCAGTTTGTTCATCCTTTGTTTTTCTTGCTTTACTTTTTGATCTTGGTTATTATCACTTCTTCATGTCTCTCCTCATGAGTAGTTCACAGACGATACACAAGGTGTTATGATATGTAGGTTGAAACTATTTCTTGACAAACAACAGAGTATCCATCCACCCAGTACATCTGTGCAGCCTCCAGCTACAGCACAGGTTGCCAGATACGGTTGCTGAGCACAGATTTTGGTCTCGGTACAGGCACATTGATACACTGAAGGAATAGTTCAATTACATAACTCTAACGCCTTAAACCACAAATTGAAGTTTTTACATTTCTGGCTTCAGACGGATTAAACGAACTGGATACAACATGTTCATCAGAGAGCTTTAGAGGCGCTGATAGGTGTATTTTTGATCTTTGGACAGAGCCATAGCTGTTACCCTCTGCTTCCAGTCTTTAAGTTAAGCTAGGCTAACAACTTCCTGACTTCAGCTCTGTACCGAACACACAGATATGAGATTAATATCAATCTTTTTTTATTCTCAGAAAGAAAGTTCTACAAAACAGACAAAATGTTAAGCAGCTGTTATGAAATCGTCAAAAATTTGCAACATTTTGAAAACCAGGAACTATCTGATCAGAAAATACGTAAACAAGATTATGAATCTGACCAGAGATTCAATGGCATCTTTGTGTGTGTGTGTGTGTGAGAGAGAGAGAATTAGCAGAGAAAGAAATAGGACTGCGTGTGGTAATGTGTGTAAGAGAAAAACTGAGAGCCATTTTGTGTTTCATGCACCTTCAAGACAGTGTGAATTAATGTGTGCTTCTGTTTCTCTCTTGCTGTGTGTGTGTGTGTGTGTGTGTGTGTGTGTGTGTGTGTAGGTGTGTGTTTGCCTCTGAAATATGATCGTGCAATCCCAGGTGATTCACCCTCTTTACAATTTATGTATTTCAGCCGCAGCCTCAGTTAGGATCCTCCCAGATGACAGTCGCTATCCTATCCAGCCAAATAATCCCATTACACACGCGCGCGCTCAAACACATTTACACACACACACACACTGACACACACACACATATCAGACACAACAGGACGCCGTAGGGGGCATCTAAATCCTTCAGAAATGGACTGAGCCGCAAAATAGATTCCCCCTGGCCAGGAGATAATACACATTAAAATGCACAAAGATGCACACACACACTTTTATGCACACACTGTCACCATGTTAACACAAAGTCCCTCACACGCTTCCTCTTTCTTGTAGCCCACACACACACACACACACACACACAGGTTCTTCTACCTGTGCACCCATCAGTCTTCCCTCTGCTGCTGTCTCTCCATCCCGTCGCCTCCAAACACTCAACTCATCCTTAAGAAAATGCCTCAAACACCAGCCACATTGTCTCTGAAGCTGTGTCACATGTCAGGGCCGTCTCCCATGAAGGTGAAGGTGTGGGTTAAATGGAAGTGCATGCTATCCACATAGGGAGGACCCTCGTATCCCCCTGTTTTTGTAGAGGTAAAAGTAAAGAGATAAAATCCCACTGTCTAGCATGAGGCTCCTGTGCATTTCTAACTTACAGGCTAACCTGAGCACTGCTTAGGCATGCATGCTAATCGTTGAGACAATATACAGTAAACGCCACAAGGCATGCTCAACTCCAGCGGGTGCCTGTGTGCATATTTCTTCCCTTTCTTAGTGTCTCTCATCTGTGTAATGCAGGGAAAGCGGTGGGCATCATGGGGATTTATCTGTGCTAAAGCTGCTGCAGTCTCAGTCCATTCGATGTGCTTTTTTAGTCCCTTAGATAGCCTTACACTAGCCATTAATGTCCATCTTCCTGTCACTCCTTGTACAG
Source organism: Macquaria ambigua (assembly GCA_008360985.2). NCBI lineage: Eukaryota > Metazoa > Chordata > Actinopteri > Centrarchiformes > Percichthyidae > Macquaria > Macquaria ambigua. Next base: position 19,816 of record VMKM01002499.1, read on the forward strand.
ACAGAGAAAATAGTCAAATGTACATTAACTGCAGAAAGGTACTTTGTTGTTGAATATCCATCCTTCTTTGGACTGTAAATAAGTTAATGCAAACTAATTGCAGATGAAACCCTGAAACTTGCGGCTAATAAAGTCTTAAGGAACCTTTTAATTCACACAACTGGGGGCCCATCAAATCATTCCTGGATGTGTATGTATGTAATATTTCTCTTTTAACGTTTTCCAAGATTAAACACAGCACTGAAAGCTACTCTCTTCATCACCACAACACACACACTTAATTATTACAGAGGACATTGCCTCGGCTCAGTTTCCTTTATATTTATCTTCAAAGTAAACAGCTCTGAAACAGCTCTCTGAAATAAATAAACAGAGGCATAGCCAAAACTCTCAATCAGTTTTTTAGAACTCATGCCTCGGGACAAATTACCACAAGTTAGACCTTTTTCATTTGCAAATATAGTGACTGTTGTGTAGTCAGATTATATTATATGTTTGCACAACCTTTACTGTCCCAAACATTTACAAAACATCTGCTGTTTTCTGCTCAGTTTGAATGTTCTCCTCCATCATGCTTGTTCATCTTTGTTCAAATGTACCTGTTATTCAAGACTTTTGAGTTGCAAATGTGTGTGAATGTGAACCCTGAAACAACAGCAAACATTCTGAGGATCAATAAGAGAGTAAACTTGTATAAATTAATAAACCACAGAGCTTAAAATGTAAATTGATTCATGGAATCTCAAGCACTCAGCTATGATTACAGAAAGTAGCCAACAGGCGGGAAAAACAACACTAGCAGGCTTTTATTATCAGAGAAAATGAATCTCCAAAGTAAAATATTTTCAAAGTTATAAATCAGAGAAAAACAGCCCGGCTTTACCTGAAGAGGAAACAAGATTAGATTTCAGTTAGTGATCATGATTAGGTGAGCTGGACAATCGCTGGAGGTGGACAACAGACTAATAAGATTTCAGAAGTCCAGTCTGTGTCCATTTGATAAGGCTTATAGATAGAAGACACACATCATGGGTTCTTCACACACCATCATTAACAGAGGTGAATATTTAGTGAGTGGGCAGTTTTTAAATGATTCATTTCAGCTGTTAATTAATTTCTGTCTCACTGCAGAGAGAAAGCAGCAGCTGAACCACTTATCTTCAGTTTATGCAGTAGCTCTTCAGCTTTCACTAGCTTTACACTTGCATGGCAGTCTTTTTTTGTAGTAAACATTTGGTGACATTTTAGGCACATGCCCACCTATTGTCAAAGACAAATGCACCGGCAGCGTGTGACACAACACCTGCACAAATGGTTTTCTATATAATCCCACACATCAGTGGCGTTTTGATGCTCATCATCAACACGTCAGTACATGCCACATCCTTATTCCACACATCAATGCATGTCAATTCAAAGGAAAAGAAGAAAAGCATTTTTACCACATTCGCTCCCCTTTTCTACCTTGACCACCACTTCTTCTGCTTCTTCTGACACTGGTGAGCGCTACAGATGACGATCATGAAATCATATGTCCCACATCTAGACCAAATGTTATAGCTGTCCATCCAATATTTATCAAGATATTTCAGTCTGGGTCAAGGCGGTTGACCAACTAGCCGACTAACATTGCTGTCCTTATGTCCACTGTGTTTCTCTATAACAAATTATGCACAACCAATATCGTCACAGAGGCCCTTTTTGAACATACAGCATGTACAAAACACATTTTTACCTACAAAAATAAACGTATTAAAGTATTTTAACGGAGCCTGTTACAGATCGACTTACTACAGGAGCATGCAGCAGACGTAACACACAACAGACCAGTTCCAGTTGGAAAATTAATATATTATTTACAAAACTCACAAAAACTAAGTAATAAATAACATCAAATCAGAAGTCAGTGATAATGGCAAATAATGGCAAGTGGATTCATTAACTCTGCTACACCACCACTACCACACACCTGGAAAATGACTGCATAAAGTGGGCCTGATTGTTGAATTGTCTGTTATAAAAAGTTAAACAAACTGTTAGACACAGTCCCAACACTTCCGTCCTCAGAAAGCATATTTCAGATGCTAGTAGATGATCAGACAAGCACTTCTTTTAAAGCATACCGGATGCTGTAGGATCTCAGGAATGACTTGTTCATGGACATCCCTGTCTTTAGCTGCTAGCCTGTGCACAGCCGGAAGGTTGAACACATTTTTCTAGCGCTGCCAGCAAGCTCCAGAAATCAGATGGTTAGTTTTAGGTATTAATTAAGAGATGGTTCAGTTTTGGTAAATTGAAATGTGTTGCATCAAAAGCAGCAAAACAAAAAGCATTTTTGTTTGTCAGCATGAAAAGTCCTCCTCAGCCAAGTCTCAAGGAAATTAATTTTTACTTGACTTTGGCTCCTAAAAGTGTTTCTGAGTTGGTTTGATTGTGAAATTCTTCAGTTTGACTCATTTTTAATGGAAATTTAGTGGGATTTTAAAAATAGCAAGATCACAAATATTGCAGGGATCGATTGACTTTGTGTCAATTCTTGTGACTAATAACTCCTGGAGGGATTGATCAATGGAGCGTTAACATATATTTTCAGTATTTCTCCTTTACATATCATTTTGTGTGTGTGTGTAGGAGAGAGGGTGTGTGTGACAGTCCAGACGGTGTTTTTGTGCCTCCAGCTCTCCTCTGTGACCCCCCCCCCCCCCGTAACTTATTTAATAGGTCCCACACTGAACCAGGAGGACAGTAACACACACGATGTGTCACACACACACACACACACACACACACACACACACACACATTCAGGTGCATGGTTTAATTTGGTTATTTATGACAGCAGTGAGCAAGCTTCAGTCCATCTGTCTACTCACAGCGACAGACTATATTTATATATGAGTGTATATGTGTGTGTCTTGTGTGTGTGTGTGTGTGTGTGTGTTTTGGCATTGTTTGTGGGATTTGATAGATCTTTGTGTGTGTGTGTGTGTGTTTGTTTGTGTAAGTATGCGTGAGTGTGTGACGTAGGCCGTGTGTGTGGGCGGCTAGACTGCTGTGCCTTCTGCACCCTGTGGACAGCTGAGATGAGCTACAGTGCTCTACCTGCCTACACACACACACACACACACACACACACACACACACACAAAGAAACAAAATTATTCCATAAACACACACAATCACACACCAGTGCAGAAATCCATTTGTGTTAACATATACGATACATCCAAGCGTACATAATATTTGACACACACACTAGTACACAATCCTTATCACTCACACACACACACACACACACACATTCACAAACCAATGTGCTTTCACAGACCGCCCTTATCATACAAATACAAACACTTGCCTACACACACACGCACACACACACACACACACACACACACACACACACACGGCCAAGCAGACAATATAGATGAGCAACAGTGCTGCACCAGCCCATTCACACTCTTTGTGCTTATCTCACACACACACACACACACCTTTTTCATCAAAACCCTCACACCATATTTACAGATCTCTCTCTTTCTTTCTCTCTCCCACATGTTTCTTAAAACAGACCCTCATTATCAGTGTTCATCTCTCTCTCTCTCTCTCTCTCTCTCTCTCTCTCACACACACACACACACACACACACACAGCTGCACCACCAAATGATACTGCTTCTGTTCACAGCACATGTTTTTTTTTTGCTCCTGCAGAGGCGTTGTCATTTCTCCCACACACACTCTCCTCCAACCATCACTATTATGTCAGAGGTCAAAGTCAACTGCAGAACAGTCAAGGACACTCAGCAGTCTAGAGCAGTCTTTCCCAAACTTAGGGTCGCGACCCAAAATGGGTCACAGACCCGTTTTTATTGGGTCACCAATTGGCAGAGTAAAATGCATAACAATGCTATGATATGAGAATTCATACACCGGTCTGTTCAGCTCAAATGCTGTGTGCTACGCACGTACTCATAGAACTGGAGTTACTTCCAGTAACTACTTCTTTTTTTGCTACTCTGGTCTGTTCAGCTGAGATACTATGTGCGGGGCTGTTTACCCCCCCACCCCTTCTCACAAACCTGGACCTGAAAATGTGTTTGTGCTCTCTGACTGAGGTAACGTTGAGTGTTAGCTGCGATTGCAGATGTTATCTTGCTTGCCGCAATTGCGTCACCCGTCCCTAATGTGGAGGCAGCAAAGTGCATTTATTCAACATTGTTTTGACGGTGGAAGAGTTAGTAAGGTGTGTGTTATGTTTGAATGAACCTAGTTAGTGTGTATGTGTTAGTTTCCATGCCGGACAAATGTAAGAAATTCCATGTGTGTGTGTGTGTGTGTGTGTGTGTGTATATGACTAATTTGGTGGTGACAAGTGAAAGTGGTGATTTTTAATAATAATATCCTCTCTGTCATCTACCTCTCTGTCTCATTCAAGGCATTCATGGTTTGTTGTGTTCTTTATTAGTAGTTTATAAATGTAGATGTTATGACAATTCATGATGTATTTTTATAAGTTTGCGTCCCAGGGAGAAACCAAATTCGTCTTTTGGATCTCGAGCTGAAAAAGTTTGGGAACCCCTGGTCTAGAGCTGCATCCCAGTTCATGGGCTAAATCCACCGAAGCATGCGGCCAATGAAGTGGATTCTTACTGTAAGAAGACCTGAAGGCTGAACCTGAGACAAAACTAGTTCTGGTGATCCTCTGCAACTCAAAGTCAAATATATCCCTGGAATTGCCCTTCCGGATGTCTGAGCTCCTCACACTATCTGTAAGCGTGAGCCCAAACCCCCTGTGAAGGAAACTCATTTCAGCTACTTCGGTCACCACACAGAGCTCATGACTGCAGGTGAGGATTGCAACATAGATTGACTTAAATCAAGCTTAACTCCCTCTTCTCCGCCACATACTGGTGCTAAGCCTGCATTACAGCTAAAGCTGCAGCAATCCAGAATATGTCACGTGACCTGACATTAACAAGGCCAAAATGACTGCTGTTTGCGCTGTTTGTGGGGGCTTGGTATTAAAATGTCCAGGTTGCTAACAATAGCAAATGCACATTGCACTTTCAGAAAAGACTTTGACTCTTGTCGGAGCGTCATTATAGACGAATCCGACAGCTGACAGTGGAAGCAGAGATGTTTGGGTTAATCATGGTCTGCAGTTGACCCCTCTGATAGATGATGGTAGTCTGTGTGAATGTGGAAATTATTCAGTCTCAAAACACTAGTCTGAAACTGGTTATGACACGGGATTTAGGAAAAACAAAATAACATTAATGTGCCGCTTCTGTCCAACCTCCACAGTTTGAATTAGATCATTAAACACAGCAGGAATTTGTTGCCATTTCATGATTGAAATAGTCCATGGTTTGTTGCACTGTATTCAGAAGAAATATATAATTTAATGAAAACATAATTTAATGAAAACAGACAAACATGATACTGTAAATTTGTTAGTTAGTACAAAGCTCAGTCTTTAGCGGCCCTTGGTCAGCCCTTTGTCGGCAAGCTGGTCAGAATACGATCAAAAGGATTAATACGAGGATTTAATGGAGATTAAATTACAAAGTTAAAAATTGTTCACTAAGCTGTTCAATAACTTTTTGAGACTTTGACACCCAAACTTGTCTGTACAGTGTGTGTCTGAAAGCTGTAGCGTGGGTTGAGGTGAAGAGGTTCAACGATTGCTTGTGAGTCCTGAGTCCTCATTGCTCAGAGATCCATATTTCCTGCAGTAATCCAGCCTGTATGCAGTTAATTAAAGCTTTTCTTTTTGCTGTTTGAATCATGTATTGTCAGACAACTCTTTTTGATCAAATATCCTCTGTAGCCACCTACAGAAAATAAAAGAGCATCTCACCCCCCTTGAAGACCAAAGGTCATATTCCACCCACATGTTCACTTGGTGATCTCTGGTAGAAGTTAGCATTTTAAAGGATGGTGAGCTTAGGTCATGTTTTTGTTGTCGTACAATGCCTTAGTAAATGAGCAGTTTTAACAGTACATATGCTCTTTACATGACTTGAAACGTATGGTTTTTTACAACCTGGTCTTTGTTTTTGTAGTTCGGTTATATCAGCTATGATAACATTGTACTCCTCGAACTAACAGTGGACATATCCCAATGCAGTAACATTGCTAAAAACAGGTCCAAAGGGCAACAAATTATATATATGGATTTATATTTAAGTTTCTTATATCCAACATTATTAAGTATTTTCTCATAATGTCTTAGAGATGGTATTAAATGATTCAATATGGATATAAAATAATCTCACACTGTCTTAAAGGAGATGAATTTAAAGATCCTGTCAGAAGGCAGAATCCCTTAGAATATTACTGGGATCCATAGTATTATTATAAAGTAACAATGGTAACAGAAAGGTTTGTGTGCTAATTATTTCTAACTTTTCCAACTGTCCTGAGGTGTCAAAACTCATCACAGCTCAGACAGCTTGGTACATTTTGACCTGACAGCTTTAGAAAAGCAATTTGTCTGGTCTCTTCTTCACCACCTCACCTATGTGTCTGTGTCTCTCTCAAAAACATATTAAATACACACGATAAATGTAACAAACATTTCAGAAAGTAGCATTGAAGAAGCATGACCTCATTCATTCCAGATCAAACTGCAAATGTTACAGCATTTTGATTGTTTGTTTAATTGTAATCCTCTATCAAACCCTGTTAAAGATATCACATGTCTGACTTTAAATCTTGGTGACCTCCAATTAAATTAATTAAAGTGCATTGTTTTCCCTGCATGCAGTGTAGATTTTCAGTATTCTGTCTAGCATAAAAATGCTGGTGGTCAGAATTCTTTTTCAAACAACTTTTTTAAAATAATTTGCTGCAAACATCCATCTGAAGAAGCTGAAGTTGTGAAATTCTTTGAGACAGAGAAAGCCCTTTGTGGATTTGAGTTGAACTACCTTTTTGCTATGTTTACAAAGTTATTTTATCGAGAGGGATACATCAAGGATACCTCCTCTCTCCCCTGTTGTTTGCTCTCTCACTTGAGCCCCTCTCAACAGCACTCAAGGCACCATCATGTTTTCAAGGCCTATTAGGTAGAGCACAGAGTACATTTATATGCTGACGATTCACCGCTATATGTATCTAATCCAATTGTAAATATCCATGTTATTGTAAACATAGTGGTTACAAACTTAACATAGAAAATACTTGTAACAGGTCAGTGATTCGATATTGATACATTATACAGTATACTTCTGTATTGATTAAAATAGAAGTGTATCTGTTCCATCAGATACTGACAGACTGAAAAACACAGCTGGAACACTTTCTGTGTAGAGAAATCGTAAGAACGTGAGTGCAGAGTTAAAGGTCATCAAAGTTTTAGCTCACCTGGTCTGGCTGTGATAACACTATATAAGATTGTGTCAGCCAGCCAGTCTCTCTCTCACCTGTTTGTTTGGTTAGTTACTGAATGATAGAGCACATTTCAGATATTCATGCATTGCAGACTGCATTGATGTTACCTATGCTAGTTTTATTGTGACTATTATACAAATAAACTTTTTTTACTTGACAACTCATGCATGGTCTTCCTTTTTGTGACGTCTTGAGCTAAGTTTTGACTGAACCGCATCACAACCAGACCAATCAGTAATGATGTGTTCCTCCACCTCTCTGAACCACAGCTGGGTATTTCTGTTCTAACACAAGCAAATAACATCAACTCTTAACTTAGTAGTTAAATTTTAGATCAAGAACTATTGAAATATTAAGTGAACGATACTCAGGGTCTGACCGAGTGATACCGACATTTGTGATATAACAATAAAGTGTAATCTAATCTGCGCAGATCAGTAGCAGCCAAGTGAATAGTTTACTGATACAGTGAGACTAAGAGAGTGAGAATCTGTGAGGTAATAAACACAAAACGTGTTACCAAGCTATGAAATGGAAATGTCATCATTACAAAAAAGTCAGAAATATGAGAAAAATCCAGTCAAACTTCAATATTCAAAGCTAACCATGTAAACTACAGCTATTTTCATCAAAACCTGACGTGCTTGTTGTGGCAAGAATCAACAATGAGGGAGAAAAATGACACCAAACAAACATCAACAGAGAAATCAATATCCAAAATCTTGACGTTGAAGACAAAGTTCCCTCTGTCAGTACGGGACTGATAAATGAATTATTAAATATTCGAAGTAGTTTTCACAAAGTACGCGATGTTTGAATCTTTACACCTGGATTTAAACTGAAACACACACACACACTGTCGGCGTTGTACTGAGAGTGAGGACACTGAGGCAGTAAAAAGATAGTTAGCATTCTCAGGAGTAAAAGAGAAGTGTGTGTGTGTTCGCTGTCCATGTCTGTCCATGTATAAGCAGGAATCCTCTATAGAACAGGAAAAGCAGACGAGAATCTCACCGCAGTGAAGAGAGCAAACACCCAACCGTCCTCTCCTCACCCCCTCCCTCCCTGTCCTCTTCTGTTCTCTTATCCTCTCTTCACCTCTTCTCTCGCCTCCAGTTATTCCCCTTCTCCCTTCTCTTTTCCCTTCACTTCTCCCCCTCCTCATCCTCCTCCGATTCCCTCCACTCTTCTCCATTTATTCTCTTCTTCCTTCTCCTCTCCTCCTGTTCCTCTCCTCTCTTCTCCATACATTCATTTGTCACTATTTTTCCTTCCTCTTCTCCTAACCCTCATCTTTCCCCTTCTTCATCTTCTCTTCTCCCCTCATGTCTCTCCTTTTCTTCTCCTGTTCTCTCCTCTGCATCCGTCTGTCTGCCTCTTCATGTGTCTCCTCTCCTCAATGTTCTTGGAGGCTATATGAGTGTGTATATGTGTATGTGTGTGTGTGTGTGTGTGTGTGTGTGTGTGTGAGGAAGTGGCAGATAGCAGCACCAGTATTCACCACAGTACTTATCTTTCTTTGATAGCCCACCCCCTCCTCTCGGCTGCCCAACGGAAGTACGACTTTGTGTGTGTGTGTGTGTGTGTTAGTAGCGACTCTCTCCATCTACATAGTGGGACATTAGTAGTCGTCTGCCATCTTCCCTTCCTGTCCCTCCATTCTCGCTGCTCTTCCTTCTCTTTCTTCTCATTTTTTCTCACTTTCTCATTTCCCTCTTGATCATGCAACACACCTCATTCTCTCTCTCTCTTACGAGTATGCCTCTCACTTTACTTTTCAAGTTTCTATTCAGGTACTGTATTGTGCTGTATCTCTCCATCTGTTGCAAATGATCCAATATCAAATGAAACGAGCTGCATTAAAGTTTAAAAAGTCGATGCAATTTGGTTTGGTTTGTTTGTTTGTTGTCTTTTACGCTTGCTTGAAAATCCTCTTTTTCCAATGAAGAAATTGTATTATGTGTTCTATAAAAGTATTCACATTTGCGATGGCAAATATGTGAATATGTGAATACTTTTGTAGAACACATAATGCCATCATCAGCCCAGGCTTTGAGGAGAGAGGATTGAGAAGGACTGAATTTTTTCTGTTAAATGTGTCTCTATCACCACCTTCACCTTCATGTTGTAACTGAGGTTTTCTGTCCATATTCTGAGGTAAATGAGCAAAATTTGAGCTCATCAAAGATAAAAGGACAATTATTTTGTTAGCATTCAGTCAGGCTTAGCCTCATGGGAGCTGTAGTTTTTCCACGTTCTTGCCTTGAGATGGAAGCATGACATATGGTTTTAATTAGTGAGCTTTAGAGATGTCGGTAGGTGAATCTTGTTACCTTTGGACAGAGCCAGGCTAGCTGTTTCCCCCTGTTTTCAGTCTTTTAGCTCCCAGCTACCTGTTGATGCTCTAAATTCAACCTTAGGAAGCAAAAGGAATTTTAAGATTTTACAGATTTTTTGAAATCACATTGAAGAGAACTTTATTGTCATTTTCTCTGACAACAAAATTTCAGGAAATTTTTTTCAACAGTCAAAACTCAAAATAAAATATGACCATTATCTGAATCAGTAGTGTATCTTTTAATCAATTATTTAAAGCCCCTAACACAGCCCACACAGGTGTTTTCACTTAATCTACCTGATTTGAGCTCTTCTCAGGACTGTCTGTGTGCGTAGAGGCTGTGCTTGACTGACAGCTCCCTGACTCTGTTGGCTTTGTTGCATTTTTTAGGGCAGGACAACTAACACCTTTATCGTTCTGATTGGTACATGGAGTTTGGTGAGCTTAATTTGATTTTCCAGCATAGCTCCACGTAACATCAACCTAGGCAGAGGTTTTTAAATACTCTTTCTGAAATTCAGAACATTATTAGATTTGCTTCCACCTAGCTGATAAAATAGCTTCCATCTTTATCTCTCTCAATCTCTCAATCATGTCAATTTCCTGACAGTTTTTTTCCTCATCTCCTTCTTTCTTTCTGAATCTGTCTCTCAGGCAGAGGCCTCGGGGTCAGAGGTCAGGCTAAATCCTACCATCCAGCTGTGTATCCTGTTAAAGTTTCCTTTAGTAAGACACCAAACACATGCCTGCATAAGCACAGCTAAAATCACTGTGGATGAGAGCTTCAGCTGAAATGTAAATCTGTGTTTGTTTCCCTCCTCTCTCATTTCCTTTTCCAGCAGAAAAAAAAAACAGATGAGGCAGCAATTTCAGATGGAAATAACAGTGTGAGGGGAGATTTATGCTCACCTCTATCACTCCCACGCTGCCACACACACACCTACGCTGCTGTTATGTTCACATAGTGTGTTTATATGTAATTTAAAGTCATGTTACCTCCTGCTGCTCATAAGATCCCAGTGAGTCTGAAATCCCACCATACATCCCTCACAGCAGTCTGACGGCTGGAAGACTGAAAGAACGATGGAGATAAATGGTGTGTTTATTGATCCTAGAAGGAAAGCTGGGTCATTATAGCAAAACGTAAAGAAAATTTAATAACCCCAAAGACTTATTAAAGATAGAACAAAGTTATAATGCCAGCACAGAGCTCAGATTGGGTAAAGAAGGAGATCCTACCATGACTTTATATTGTTATATTGGCAGATTTACAGGCTGACAGGTGTTTGGAGTAAGCACTCAGTGAAAAGGCTGTGTTTGTATTGACTAGAACAACTGCTGTAAAAGCCACAACCATCAATCCTTTTAATCTATTTCAATACCACAGAGGTGGTGATACCCACATCCTCCATCTGCCCTGTACTCGCAGCCATAGTAGAAATCTTTTTTTAGTCATTTTTTAGGTACAGAATCGTTGGCTCTGTACTCAACAGTGACTATAATTTTAAAGTGCTTACTTTTAACTTTAGTTAGATGGTGTTTCAAATCCGTATTGGGTTAACAGTATAAAATGAGGCCCTTTTTATACGTATTCTTGGAGTTTAACATCTCCGAGACCAAATAGCTGTATTGTGGAGAGAGGGTATGGGTTTCAGTATGCTATGAACTTGTCAAATCCTTCATCAGCGTCTGAAACAACGTCATCTGGCAAGGTGCTGCACACCTGCCCCTTATTCCCTCATCAGTTACTCAGTATACCAGGCCCTTTCTCCCTGTAGTCCTAGTTACTGGGGCATCAAGATAGACAGTGGCACAGCAAGACTAGGATCCTCAATATAGACACGGCAACCAAACATCTACCAACACCATAAAGTTAAGGCTGAAGCAAACACTTCAAACTAATAGTCATCATTTCAAATCCAATGTGCAAACAATGTGTCGCTGTCCCAGGACTTATGGACTGCAGTGTATCAGCAAACAGAGTCTACTCTGCATTTAAATTCACGGCATTAGAACATACAAAGGCAGCAACGATTCTCTGCAACATGTCAGAAAAACATTTTGGCATTTTTGTAATTCTCATTAGGTCATAAATGTCCAGTTATTCATTATTTTCACTTCAGTGTTACGACAGAATGAGCTCCGTCGTCCTTTACTACAGCAGCTTCCTTCAGTTCAATTCCAGGGGGATCTCCATACGCTCCCAGAACAGATGGGAGATGTTCTCCCCCCAGCATGTCCTGGATTGGCCCCTGGGGGTCTCATCTCTGTAGGGTCAAGCCCAGAACATCTCCAAAGGGACTCCTACCAGGTGCTCAGATCCTCTGTCAGCGTGGAGGAGCAGCTGGTCCACATCGAGGTCCTCCTGCCCCATTCAGCACCTCACTGTGCCATACAGACTCAGTTCTTATTTTTTTTTACATTTTTATTTTATATATATTCTGTATATATATGACACAAAATCTCATTTTATACATTATGGTATGTTCCATATCATTATGCCAAAACATGTAGCAAGCAAGCAAACTTTATTTATATAGAATAAAAAGATATTGATATAAAAGAGACAGTGAAAGCAATACATAAAAACAAGCAGAATTAAGTGCACAACCCACAAAATAAAAGGTGTAAAGAAAGCAAATAGGTTTGAGGATTTGTAGAAATGTGCAGCCCCTGAGTCGAGGAGCAATAACAGCAAAAGCTCCATTACCTTTTGTGTTCAGCCAGAAGTCCTGATGATCTGAGGCTCCTCCCAGAGGTCAGAGGGCAAAACAACTCCTTTACGTACAGAGGTACCTGACCATGTAGTGCCTTCTATGTCAATAATAAAATGTTAAAATCAATCCTAAAAGTGACAGAGAGCCAACAAAGAGATATACTGTATACTAAAATTGGAGTAATGTGAGATCTACGTTTAGTTTTTGTCAAAAGTCTGGCTGCAGAGTTCGAGACCAGCTGGAGTCGAGCAGGAGAAGATGTAAACAGGGCATGACACAATAAAAGCATGGATTATTTTTTTCCATATCTTTAGGCTGAAGAAAGATTCAAATTTTTGCGATGTTCCTTCGCTGGAAAAAGTCGTGTGGCAAATATTAAAGAGGCTGATGTCAAAACATGATCATTTATAGACACACAGAATGTAAAACACTGTGATCAATAGTGTGAAAAGCATCACTGATACACTGTATCTCATGCTTATGAAAGACAGAATAGCTATGTGGCATTAGGACGGGCATCAGCGTCGCGTGTGCAGACTCTACTCTGTCGTATATTGTGCCAAACACTTACAGCACTCATTTTTAGACAAACCTGTCATTTAAGGTCAGACGAAAACAGTCTTTGATTCTACCATCGAGAAAAACATTCAAAATGTAAATCTTAGCTTATTTGGACCTAAAATTATAGAAATGTTGTGTTTATCATTTTCTAGTTCTGCCTTTCTCTGCTGGATTTGTTTATATTTTGATGTAATCGCCTGACAGATTTTGATTTTTGATCACTCCGGAGCTTTGATACGATGGCTGTGAGGAGGTGACAGATAAATGTGAGATTTAAAGGCATCTGGAGAATGTACGATTTGTTTGCTTACTTTAAAAGATAGGAAGATTGTTTTATTGATCCTGCTGTGAAATAAGGTCACAGCAGCAGCAACAGTAAAGGAAAAAGGAAAATATAAGAACACACCCAGAGCACACGTTCCGAATTTAGTAGCAATAATTGTACTCCATGAGAAAGAAAGCAGAAATAATGTAAACACATAGTGTATAGTATAAAGTGGCAAGATAGGGCAGGGAATTCTAAATTGAAAGGGAACAGTGTTACAGATGGTAATAAAAACAGACAGTATGTGTAAGTTGTAGAATGTTTCACAGTTTATTTTCCCCAATTTCACCCCACTTGCTCCAGCGTGGAGAAACCTCATCAGCACACACACACACACACACACACACACTGACACAGTAACCAGCAACATGATGTGATTAATAGATTTATTGAAGCATATGAAGCACACAGAAGCTAATTGAGTTAGCTAATTGATTCACTGGTTGGAGCAGAGAGCACAGAGTCATAGACACAAATACACACACGTATACACACTCAGTAGGTGAACACAGAGGTCACCGGAGGTCAGTGCAGCTCCTGTGTTGTTGTTTTTTTGGCTCAACTGTTTCTGTGGACATCTTGTTTTACAAGCTGCCAGGTCAAAGTGTAAGAAGCAGAACCACAGAAACTCTCTCTGAAGAAGAAGAAGAAGAAGTTTAATAAACTGAGCATCTAGCATCACATTTAAACCACATGTAAAACGTTTATTTTTCTTTTTGTAGCTCTCACTCGTGTTAATACTCTTTTCTCCTGCTTATCTGAGGAGGCGGGGAAGTCATGGTACTTTCATTTTTATTTTTTTATTTTACTTTGTTTGGTTCTACTTGTTACCTTCCTAATAAGATTTGTTTTGTGTGTTCTGTTTTGTCCACTCTGAAGTCTATGTCCATCTGCTGCAACACTGTGAAAAAAACTTAAAACTTAAATAATTGGGGGCCACCTGATGGCCGGGTGGTTAGGGTGCATACCACATGGACGCAAATGCCCTGAGCAGCGAGCCCCAGGTTCAGTTCCTGGCTGGCCGGACCTTTTGCTTCATCTCATTCCGCTTCTCTCTTTCCCCATATTCCCATATTTGGGAAAGATGGCTTCATCGTAAAAAATAAATCGCAGTACTTCATCTCTTCTTCACTCTAAAATGTGGCGGAAAAATTCTGTCTTTTAATTGGCAGGACAGATGTACATCTGTTACTGTCACATGTGATAACTGCTGTAGAATTATTAATGAACATGTCTGCAGCTCAGACTCATCCCTGCTGTCACAGCTCACATCCAGCTGATGGAGAACATTCAGGTATCCCTTCAAGCTACCCTATACTGTGTGTGTGTGTGGGAGGTGTCAGCTCTTGTTGATGTGGACACTCCTCATCATTTCCTCTTGGGAGTCTGAGCAAGGGGTAATTTTCCCCTCTAACCCTCTCTCTCTTTTTCTTCCTCTGCAAGTCATTTACTATGTCTCTCGCTCTTTGTTTTTGCTCCATTTGTCAGTGTCTCTCTCTCTCTCTCTCTCTCTCTCTCTCTCTCTCCTATTATATATTTTTGTCGCTCATCCTTTCACTCTCTTCAGCGACTGTCTGACTTTCGCCTACGGTTTCTCTGCAGTCAATCTGTCTTTATTTTCGCTCTCTCTCTTCGTTCTGATTGACTCTTATCAAGACCTATTAGGGTGCTTCAGGCAACACACACGCACAAAAGCTGACGTCTTGCAGCCAATCACAGAGCACCTGGGGGGGCTGTGACTCAGAGTCACTCAGTATATAAGAGTGAATCAACAGCAATTTACTGCTGATGTGTTTGTGCCTTTGTGCATGATGTGCACGCGCGCGCGCGTGTGTGTGTGTGTGTGTGTGTGTGTGTGTATGTGTGGGCTAATTGCTGATATGGTTGGGGACTCCCATTGTGACTTGCAGTCTGTTGGTGAGAAAAGTGAAGTTGGATTTAGCCCAGGAAGTCTGTCCTTGTGGCAAAGTCGAGTGCTGGTGGGCTGTTCAATGGACGTTTTTCTCAAAGTGTCTCACCTACAGTCCACTGTGGTCGTATAACATTAGCAACACGTGATTTCATATTTTGGATTTTGTCTCCTCAACTCGCTACCAGCCTCCATTGGTTAGCTGCGCTATTTTAGTGGGAGAAGACCGCAGGAATGAGAGCCGAACCATTTCAAAAATCAAGATTTGTCATTAAAATAAGTGCTGGTTGGTGGATCAGATACACGCCGAATTAAAGACCGACTCCTAAAACTGGGGGGGGGGGGTAATAATAGGTAATAATAGTCCCATGCAAATAGGGCTAAAGAGACTAAACATATAATCTTAATCAGAGAAAGTTTGATGCTAAAAGAATTTATAAAAGTGGGTTTTTAAGAGAGATTTACTCGCAAGGGAATACTATTGTAAAGGCTTTGCAGACATTTTTTGTGTTTTACAGCATATTGTATACACGTTTGCAGTTTACGATTTATGTACTTAAATTAAAAAATACTTGATTTTATGTCACTGTACTTTATTGGTTTTAATAATGGTCTGCAACACTCTCGTCTTAACTTTATTTTGTATGTATATTAGCTGAACAAAAACCATAGCATTCCTTCTTCTGCTTCACAGACTTCAGTGGAGAAGTGACATAACCAAAGAAGAAAAACTAACTCTGCTATATGTATGTAAAAACAATAACAAATATCATTTTATGTAATTTGTTAGTGCGTTATGTTGGCTGGTGCAAAAATAGACCGGCCATATAAACATAGCGCAGTGGAGAAAAGAGCTGCGAGTGAGATGCCCGGCACACTCAACAGGTCCTTCAAATTAAACAACTAAATGCATCATTGTTTTCTGATCTGACGCCCACTTTCAGCAGGATGACATCATTTGTTAGTGCCCTCCAAAACCGTTACAAATCACTGTTGCAGCAGCTCTGATCCGACAAGATCCATGGTCAAGGATTGGTTAGGTTTAGGCCCAAAACAATTTGGTCAAGGTTAGGTTAGGGGCATCCACCCTGACCTCCTCCCTCTGCTGACTTTGTCTCTCTGTAACAACGTCACACCACTTCCTCCTCTGCTCCCAATGGACAAGAGTTATAGTTTCTGCGGCCACTAGAGGGCTTTGCTGCTTGAACGTAAACATATGTTGCTATCGGGTGTTTGTTGAAACGACTGATGCTGCCATTTTTCCTGGGAGGGCAGCAAACGGATGACATTAACTGATTGATATGCAGGCTGAAAGTGGAAACACTTAAAAAGTAAATTAGACCACTTGATCACAAAATGTGGAGCTCTGTGTTTCACCAAGGGCACCTTGTCTGGCTGCTGCGTTAACTTTCATTGAATTAGCATCCTCACCATCTCAACTGTTCTTCTTTAACCCTCTACTGTTGCCTTCAGAGACAAACCAGCACACAGACGTAGTGGTAATGAAAGTTATGGGATTACAGGAAAGCATGTCCAGGCTTGTAAACAGACACACACGTACACAGTAAGATGTTTTTGGCCCACTCCACTGTGTCCTGCTGTTTCATACGCTACTTATCCAGAGAAGTGTTTATTTCTTCTGACGAAGGAGGAGAGGACGAGGGGGAGAAAAGATGAGAAAAAAGAGAATATGGGAGAAAAAAGCAGAGAGGTGTTGGGCCGCCCCTAGATAGGAGGGAAGAGAGGAGGAAGAGCAGCTTTGAAGAGAGAAAAGAAGAAAAAGAAAAGCTGTAAAGATGAGGTGCTGCCAGTGCCATTTCAGAATGAGGAAAAAGAGGTGAGAGGATGAGGTGAAGAATGAAGGAGAACGAAAAAGTGGTGAGATGGAGAGAGGAGAAGAGAGGAGGAAGAGGTTGATGTGAGAAAAAGAGGAAGAGATGAGGTGAAGATGAGAGGAAGTCAATAGAGGAGATGAGGAGTCAGCAGAGGACAGAGGGAAGGGAGGCATTAGTGGCATGTTGGGAGGATCAGTCTGGTGCTCCTTTGATGTCAGAAAGAAGAATACACACACACACACACACACACACACACACACACACACAGTAACACACACACCTACACACCATGCAGAGGGATGTGACCTGTGGATTCAAAACCAGCAGGTTGAGAAAACTACAGAGACACAAACAGGAAGTCACCCATCAGAGAGCTCAACCCCACAGAGAGAGAGGGGTGTGTGTGTGTGTGTGTGTGTGTGTGTTGGTGTGGGCTAGGGGGACCAGCACCTGTCACACACATTGTTGTTTTTACCTGCAGTGAATGAGGATTCTGGTTTAGCTGCCAAACTTGCATCTACCTGCTTCCTGTTTTTCTGATTAATTTTCTTAAAGCCTGCCTCCTGAAAACTGTAGTTATATACTACTAATCTGCAACAGCAAATATGTCTGCAGTGCTGCTGACCACATTGCATTTTGTCTACTTTTGTTTTTTTGAATCAGTATAATCGGGAAACATTTTTAACGTTCATGAAGTAAAACCATGCAGCTTCAAGTTGAGCACAAATCATTTTCTTAACTCAAGACATTTCTTACGTGTCGGACAAGTGATGGCCATAAATCGTGCCACCAGATCAAACCAGCATCTACTGGCCTGTTTGTATGCAACTGCACAGTCCCAAATATGTACTCTGTGTTCTGTCTGAAAGCACTTTGACACATTTGTTATAAGCAGTTGAATTCAGCTCACTGATCCGTTATTTAAGAATTGCTAATCTTGGTGAACAGTTGACCTCCACTGGCTCCATCTTTGTATCTGAGCTGCCCAAGTGGTGTGAAACACACATGAATCTTCTCCCTCACGATCAGAAGAAACACTGTTTACATTTTATGGTGCTTTTTGTTTTTTAAGGTTTAACCATTCTTAGCATTTGGTTAGGATGACTTCTGGGTAATGATGACACTCTTCCCTTCTAAATTAGCTCTGGTTCTTAAACCAGTACCATTCAGGAGTCTTGGAACCTTGGTGCTCTTTAGAGAACCGGCCTGTGTTTCCACCAGTTTTGAGTGGAACCATTGCAATCAAGGATTCGACATCAGTGGAGGGCGTTGCTCAACAGAAGTAAACAGTAGAAGCCAGATGATGGATCACATTGATGACCTGCGAGCTTTTGTTCTGTTATTACAGATATTTGTTTTTGGACCAATTATTAATGATAAGAAGATGAAGAAGACTGTTACCATAGTAGACCAGAGACCATTGTTGCCTTCTCCATCCTCTCTTTCTAACCTGCAGAATAGGACACGCCCACTGACGACATCACGGTTCACACTTGAGGTCAAGGAAAACCTGCTGTTTTTTGGTTCCTGCTGGGAACCAACTTTTGGTGGTTCCGAACCGATTTATTTCGGGTCGAAATGCTCCGAACGGTTAGAATGGTACCTGTTCCGTGTTGGTGGAAAAGGGGTACATGTGATCGTACCTTGGTGCTTCACTATAGCTGCTTTTGTGTTGAATGATTGGTGTCCTGTGTTTCTGTTTCTGACTGAGTTCCATTAAATTCCAATCAGATTCATGGACATGGCAGTAAAATATTGAATCTGAACATAAATGTTTTACAGATTTCACCAATTAAGCCTCCGAATGCAGCATTTCGCAGTGATCACTCTCAGTGATCCTCTTCCATTTTACAGCGAATACAGGTTGAATACAGTCTGAGGCATTAACACTCTCACGGTGATGGGTTCAATTCCCCAACTAGTTCAAAGGATTAAGTAAAGCAGTAAGATCATACTGCACAACATGTTCACTGAGGAGATGCATATTAAAATGTATGCTCATATATTTAGAATAAAAATGTCCTCCATCTGACACATGTATGTTATGACACATGAAACAGGTTGTTGTCTGCATACATATGTGATAAAGTCTCTACAAAGGGGTCTTAAGGCTTATGTGTCCTACAATTATAACTCTTACTCAGGTCATAAAGAACCCTCTGAAATGATGAAACTTTAAAGTGAGTAAGAAAATAACAAAAAAGGACAGAAGGTACAAAGAGTGCAGACGACAGTATGACAGCAGTGCAGAGTCCCCTCTGTCTCTGAGCAATAATCTTCTTTCTTCCAGAAAAACATTTTCATCTTCCCGTCTGAGCACTTAAGGCTGTCATCAGTGAGACTCTTCAGAAAGAAACAAACTGTCGTCTCTTCACAGTGGTGGTCGTCCTGCCAGGACCTGATCATCATCTTTAAACAACTGCTGTGGTTTGAAACCAGCGCTGATTCTGTTTGACTCACATTCACTCTGCACAGTATCATTTTTTATGTTTATAACACAGTGTTACACCAGCAAATAAACACAACACACTTTAACCATAACATATGTGCCAAAGACAGTCATAAGTGTAAAATGACTTAGGAATTGGGAGTCCTGGTGGTCGAGTGGTGTAGATGCATACAACATAACAAAAGAGAGAGATATAAAAAACAATTGTAATACTTGGTTTGAAAAGAGGCACAAAAGGATCTCGTGGAACAAAAAACATTTTTTTTCAAAAACGACATATTATGTTGCGCTTTTCAAACAAGATGTGACTGTTGTGTGTATTGATGTTTATGAAGGGCCATGAAAACTGCTTCCACAGTAAAATGTAGATGTGATTAGTGATGTTTTATATCATGTTTTAAGAATGTCTTTTATAATATAAAACTTACCTCAATTTTGGAAGATACTGTAATTGTACTAATAATTGTACTATTTTTTTCTCGAAGGCCTGTTTGAGGCTATGTTTTATAGAACGTTCTCTTTGTGGCTGCATGTGGCTGCTATTTACATGAAAATGATGGAAAGTAAAAAAGAGCTGTCTGACTTAAAGTGTGCTTTTGTGCTTCACCGCTAAAACATTGTATTTATATGTAATTCTTTATTCACATTTTATCAACCTTGACAACATGTAGCGCTCATTCCAGATGGGTGAGCTGTGAAAAGCATAGTTAACTGTTAATAAGTGCATAATAAAGGATTTATTAACCAAGGCATTGTTCTCACTTTAGACATGGTAGCTGCAAAAAAGCACAGTTAACTGTTAATAAATTAATAATACGTTTTTTTAACCTTAATAAAGAAAAACGTAGTAAAGGTTTAACAATGACAGAATAGCTAAGTTAGTAAGACTCAATAAATGAGTTTGTAATGCTATTAGAAACAATTATAAGAAACTCATAAGGTTTATTAACGTTCTTAAGCAGTCTATAAATTGTTAACTAGTTTCTTATAAGTGCTAATACATGTCTCATAATCTAACAATAAACATGTTTATGATGCTATTATTAACACATAACAATGTTAATAAGCATCTTATAAAGACTTATAAGGACCTTATTACCTATTAACTAACGCTTATTACAAGGACCTTAATATAAAGCGTTACCAAAATGGGCATTTCATGGGTTTAAAATGGCTCAACATGCCATCTACTGTTTTAAATCAGCCCTGAACCTTGCAAGGCCAATGCTGACACAGAGTCGACCGGACTCTAATCAGTGTCAGTCAGTCTCCCCCGTGTCCCCTGACCCACACACTACGTAGCCAGGAACCCACACCTCCTACAGGTGATGTTCCTTCACTCGTTGAATTTCTAAAATATGCTGGGAGAGCAGGTTCTAGCTGAATCTGAGGGTGCAGTTACACTTTAATGAACAACATTTTTTAAAAGCCTGACCCAAAAACTTTTGGTGCTGGTCTCAGTCTTTGTACCAAAAGTTTCGTTTTAGTGTTTTCTTTGGTGCAACTGTTCAACTCTGGTCCTGTTTACTACATTATAAAAGAGAAACACACTTCTCAGTAGTTTCACGGTTGTCAGCAGCACTTCTACTCTACAAACCCAACAGCTTTCTCTCAATCAGGATGTGTAAGTGTGACAGCTGAGGCTTTTTCACAGAAACTTAGAGTTAAAGGCATACAAGTGTGTAGGCTTAATTGCCCTGCCTGTCCTTGATTGCATTTTGCAGCTTTAATTGCCTTTTTGTGGACTTATTCCCTGAGCTGCTTTAAGTGCCCTTTGTCACTTTGAATGTCCTGCGCTGCCTTATATGCTCAGTGGAATAAAAAGGGCTTTTGTTAATCTCTGAGTAATATTGAATAACAGCAGGAATGGCTGTGTGTGTGTGTGTGTGTGTGTGTGTGTGTGTGTGTGTGTGTGTGTGTGTGTGTGGCAGGGGTTTTGGCATCTTGCAGATTAGAACAGAGCTTGCAGGTGTAAAACAGTTTGAAGTTTGGATCCTCTGACCGCGTTTGAAGATCAGTCCAAGGATGAATTTTTAAACACCCACTGCCAGAGTGCCCTAGAGCAAGGCATTCATTCTTAAATTCTCAAATGCTTACTTGAACCTTCTCCCACTCTAAAGTCATCTTGTTGATCTGTGGCTTTTATTTTAAGCAGAGCAGATCTTTGGGCAAAATATTCAACTGAAGAGAAGGAAACAAAATAGAAACAAAGTGAGCCAAAAGAAGAAAGTTCTTTTGCATTTGTTTTAACTCGGGGCTCCACTCAGACGCTTGGTCAGGCTCCCGTTTGAAAACCCTTTAAATTGTTTGTCTGAATTTGTTACATTTTCTTAACCTCCTGGTGCTCTGATTGTTTTCAAGTCCATCCTAACACATCATTCACATGCTTCTTTTTATTTGATTTTGTGGGTAAAAATGGTAATAAGTCAGCTTGTGATGGTTTGGACTACTTTTTGTGCCATTTGGGCAGTTTCCTCTAATGAACAGTTGGGCTACGTTCCAATGAATCAGCCCCTCTGCTCCTCCAATTATGAATGACAGTCTGTCATTCATAATCTGTCGTCTGCGTTCAGTGGGCTCGATGCACAATGACTCATAACTGATGATCGCCAAAACCAAATGACATTACAGCTCATTACAACTAGGGTGAAACTCTTTTCATATTCATATTACTCGATCACAGTTCTGTGAAAAAGCGTGCATCTCTTCATGTAAGTGAAGAATAAACCTACAGTATTATGTACACTCAGTGGCCGGTTTATTAGGTACAGCTAGATGCTAAATGTAATGCAGTCTAATGCTACAGCCATGAAATAAATCTTTCCTTCATGAAGGTTATAATGTTCAGTTTGTGTTGAAACTGTTTGAGAGGTATTCCTATTATTTACTCTAACCTCATTGATATAAATGGGTTTGACATGATATTAGAATGATTTATTTTTTTATTATAGTGGCATCAGTCACCACATATTCATTGCACGATCTCACATGCCTCAGATTGATTTTATTAGACCTATCTCACAAAGCGTGATATGCAATAAACTTACACAACTGTTGTTGTCGCGCTTTCTTCAGACCAACACGTCTTCATAACTTAATGACAGAATAGGTCGTTTGCCAATGACTCTCAAAACAATATGACTGGTAACAATAATAAACACGTGGCTAACGTTGTGAAATGGGCGCAGTTTGGTTAGGTTTAGGAAAAGATCATGGTTTGGGTTAAAATAAGTATGTTACTTACATAAGCTAAGTTACGTTCGTAAGTTATGTCACATGACTTACGACTTACGTCCTGTGACTTACTAACGGAACTTAATGTACGTAACTTAATGTTACGATCCAACTTGACTTTTGGCCTCCTTCTCCCATCGTGGACTTTGCCGCTTTTTATACCACCTCACCTGACTTCCTCCTTTGCTCCCATCATAATTACTACGACCATTAGCTGCTTGCACAGACAACCTATTCAGCTGTATTTTTGGGGAGGCGGTCTGTTCAGGCGCCTTTAAAGAAATCAAGAACGAGTCTTCCAAAGTTACCACTCTCCTTTTCAGTACAAATCCTGTTTGTGTTACTAACTTTCACACAGCTCCACATGGAAAAACTACCATGAAACACAAAGTGGGACTTTCTAATAAAAATAATGTAACTCTGGACAGATCCTCACTTTGTCAGACACATGGACTGTGGATTTAACTGACAGCAAACTATGAATGAATTCATTTCCAAACACCACAAACCTCATCATCTGTAAGTCTCTTAAATTATGCAGAATTCAGACATTCTTTGACTGAGAACTTCATTTACTCTAATTTACAAAGCACCATATGTTGTCACCACTCCTGTTTGTGAGAGCAGGTTTTTTTTCCAAACGTGTTAAATCGCACTTTTTACCCGAACACTTATATTCCTCTGTGATTTGAAGCCATAGTGCAGCAATAGTTCAGGAAGCCTGCAGTAAAATGTAGTGCGTCCACATCTGTGCAGCCCATTGAACAGCTTGCATCAGGCTTTTTAGACAAACGCATTGCTTTCCTGTTGACTTCCCCCAGCACTGCTAACAAGCAGAGCCTGCTGCCAGCTCTATCAAAATCCAAAACTGCTGGCATGAAAACTTTCTGTTTTGGATGTTCTGTAAAATGGAGTGGCACCACGAGCTAAGCCTCTTAAAATTAAAGCAAGAACGTACAGAGGAAGGAGAACTGGACTAAAAACAAAAGGAGCAGAAACAAGTTTGGCAGCAGGAGCTTTAGAGGGGTCAAGCAGAGTTTAGAGTTGTCTGTATTCAGACTGTGAGAATAACAGTGTTTCTGTTTGTATCAGTTTGTGTGTTCTGTGTATATCAAAAGATGATGAAGGTGAAAAGAATCACCACCACAGTGTCACAGTGACAAGTAGAAATTTCAGGGATGGAGTGAAATTCATGGTTTGGTTGTCCCAAGTTTAACTTTAGTATACGACTGAAAGCTTTAAACCCTTTTAAACCCAAGCCTAAAAGTGGGTGTTTTGGCATGGCTTGCTAATCTGGACTATAAAATAGTCAGAGGTGTCAACTCCTCCATGTATTTGTTGTAGTCCTACAGGTGTTGGCCTGGGAACAGGGACCCTCTCAGTACGGCGCAAAACAGAGAATGGCCAGCATGTCTCCCCTGTGTATGCTGTGTATGCTGTGTATGCTGTGTGCACTGTTGAGCATACAGAAACCTCCCTTGTGTCCATCCACTTGACAAGTCAACCTTACGGAGCCCCTTGGAGATTTGTTGGTGCATTTTCATCCTCCTTCCCTTTCTGTGCCACAAGCACTGAGTCCCAGCTGAATGACGTGTCTGAAGAGGACAGAACTTGTGTTAAAGTTAAAGTCACAATATATTATATATATAATATACAATATATCCAGGATGTCCTCGTTGACAAGGGACGTGACAACATCAAACAAAAGGCCGTTCCCAGTTGCAAACTTTGACTTGCCTGTGGCTACGTCTACATGCACACTCATTTTCCTCTATTATTCCAAATATGACAATACTCCGAATTTGATATTTTGATTTGGTCATGTAAACTGCATATTCCAAATTAGGCCTCATTCCGAATGTAGCATTTTCAGATTAAGACGTGGGATAAGCCGATATTATCTCGCCTGTTTCCGGTCAGCTCTGTGCTGGAAACAAACCAACCAGCCAACAGTCTGCAGGGCTGGGGTAGAGATGCAGGCACAGAAGAAAAGACAAGGAGAAACACAGCTGCTGTTAAACATGATGAAAGACTTGGAGATCAACAGGTTTCTGGATATGAGCAAATATCACAACGCCGACCTTTTCAAGAAGGAATGAATGAAAGAGGGGGGCTGAGTTCACACGGTCCAACAAGGCTGCATGGAAACAGGAATATTAGTGGAAGATTCATTTTCATCAGCCTGTAAACAGCTCAGTAGGAATATTGTCTTTTTTCAGAATAAGGGCAAAAACCGGAATATTTTGTGCATGTAAACATAGTCAGATTCTGAAGTCACATGTATAACATTTCGTTCTCTTGCCTTTGTGGCAACCATCCGCTCATCAACCAAGATGTTTTTGTCTGGGGTGGTAGGTTGACACTCTGTGGAGACGATCAAACTGGTCTGTGCTCTCCTTCTGGTCATTTACTGCATCTTCAGCTGGATCACTTGTAAAGAGGTTATAGGATATGTCCAGGAAGCCATTTGAAAAGCCACATGAAAGATGGTTCTCCTCCTTTTATTTGTGTTTATCACATCGTCATCACAAAACTCTCCAGGAGATCTCCAGGGGACAAATACACATGTATGGCTGTGAAGGTGAGTGCTTGTTAGTGTCCTGCAGCAAAAATGCTAATGTTAACCCTTCTGCCCGCTAGTCTGCCCCTCAACAGTATTTGTTTACCTCTCTGTCTGTGTGCATCATCCTCGTGATCGTCTCCTCCCCTCCCTCCTTTTCTTCTTCCATCTCTTTCTCCTTTCCTTCGTCTGATCCTTTCGTTCCTCCTCCCAGTTTTCAACACTTCATCCTCCCATCTGCCCCTCCTTCGCTCCTGCTATATATCTGTCCATTTAATCCTACCTGCTTTGAAGAGGCCTGTCAGTCACAAATGACAAATGTTTTTCTCTCTCACTCACTCACACACACACACACACACACACACACACACACAGACGCTTTTCCTCTGAAAGTCTGTATTTAACACACTCCCTCTCTGTCGTCTCAGCCTTGTGGTGCCACTTCCTCCTTCTTCCCTATTTTTATCTCTTTTTTCTTTTTCTCAAATTCTTTCTTTCAGTCTGTCTCGCTGCGTCTCCCTCTCCTTCTTTAGGCCTCTTTTCCTCTCTGTCTCTCTTTCTTTCTCGGCCAAAAGTCACCTTTCCTGTCAGGAGGCTGTGTGTGTGTGTGTGTGTGTGTGTGTGTGTGTGCGTGTGTGTGTGTGTGTAATAAGCACACTTCCTCACCTTAACATTGTTATCAGACTAGTGACAGCTTTAATTCTCTCTCTCTCTCTCTCTCTCTCTCTCTCACACACACACACACACACACACACCACACACACACACACATACACACACAGTAGGACAGACCTACTAACCATAGTGAGAGTTGAGAACAATCCATTGCTGTCTCTTTCTATCAAGTCCTCTATCTGTGACCGGGTGGGCTCCAGGGTGTGTGTGTATATATATAGATGCATAATATGTGTGTGTGTGTGTGTTCTCTGGTGTGAAGCTGTTAAATTGGTATCTTAAAGGTGACCTCCCCTGCAGACAGGAGATAAAACACTCAAGTCTAAACTACTACAAACTGGACACCAGAGGATATGTGTGTGTGTGTGTGTGTGTGTGTGTGTGTGTGTGTGTGGCTGTTTAACCCTTCTGAACATTATTATTGCATGTATCATTACTATTAGTCTCTTATTAATTGCTGTAGTATTGATGTTCATCAGTGTGCAGAAGACCACTGCTTGATGGATTCTGATGGATCTGGACCTTTTTAATGAACATGCAACAAACTATCATCTCGCTTCTACACAGATGATGAACTCAGCTGTCACAGGGAAAAAAGGGCATAAAAGATTTCTGTAGCATCAGTTGAAACATCATCTTTGTCACAGCACCCAGTGACCAATAAAGGGACATTTTGCTGCTGCTGTGTATTCCTGTACAATGTACTTATTGAAACCTTATCAACTTCAAAGAAATGTTCATTTTCAACTATTTCAACTTCATGTTGTATCTAGGCAGAGCACGGTTTATATGTGTTTATATATGGTGCCACACAGCTAATATGATACACTCGCTTCCTTCAGTTTGGACCCTCCAGTTCTTTCTGTCCTCTCAAAGGTCAGCACTGTCAAGACGATTTGCAGCTGGTCAGCGGCGCATCAAAGTTAACTCTACGCAAAAACACAGAAACTGCATATTTATTTCTGTAGCGATTCCACTGAAATGAAAAAAACGATTTGGCTGTGACCAGCTGGTGTGATAGTTTCATCTCAAAATACTGACGCTAATTACTACCAGTAAAACCAGTTCAGCCCGTAACATTTATCAAAAGTTCTCACAGTAATTAAAAACCATCAAATGTATGTTCCGAGCAGCCGAAATTAAATGATCTCAGTTGCAATGAACTTAACTTACAATTAATACCAGTGCAAATACTGCGCGTATGTAGGAAGATCTCAGCAGCATAAAAGCAAAAACTAGCAATCATTAAACACCATGACATCGAAGACAAGAAGATCTGCAAGAGAGCAACAAAACCAACTACAGCGTCAGCAGCCTCACAGCTGAGGTGGTGCTGGATGGGTTTGGAGCGTAGCCGACTTTCATGCTGACGACTGGACTTTCTGTTCTGTCACAGACCTGCAATCAACATTCACCTTTTTATTTGTCAAAACCAGAGTCTTCTGTTAACCTTAACCATACCATAGTTGCCATGTGCAGATATTTTAGAAAGTAAGAATTCTAACTCTAACTTTGGCATTGGGCATAAAACAAATTGAATGTAATCCAGGGTTTTGCAGAATTGTCCAACATCGACATTATTTTCTGGAGACAGTACACCACCCTGTTGCAAAGTGTGCATCAGATATATGCTGCATTAAGCAGAGTAGGCCTTATGCCATGAATGAGTTTAGCAGCACACTTGATTTGTCTTCCTGAACTAGTTGGAGACTTCGCTCCATTAGGCAGCATTTAGTAGCATACCAAGTAGTGTTTTTGCAGCAGCAGAATCAACAGTTTTAAGTGATGACGGCAGGAAGAAAAATTCAGCATCGACAGAGAAGCAGACCGAACAAAGACTCAGTGGCTGGAGAAAACTGGAGAGAGAGAAATAATGAATCTGCTGAAATGGTTTAATCAGTTAGAGGAGTGAAACTCCTCTGAACATGTCAGACAATCCACTTTTAGATTTTGTAATTAGTTTCTCAATTCCAGTAAATACATCCCGTTTCACTGGCATTAGCCACTGATCTACTAGATGGAAATTACATTATGCTCATTATCCTGTAATGTGAACAATGGAATTAATTTTAAAGTACTGCATCCTTCTTCTGACCTTTCTCTTACCAACAAAATAATTCAATTCATATTTATATAGTTCAAAACTAGAGGTACTGCTATTTAAACATTTAACACTATTTTTATTTATATTTTATATTTTTATTTTTTAACAGTTTATATGCTGTATCTACATAATTATGCAAATGTAATGTACTTGTGTTCTCCAAGATTCACAAATATGAATAAAAGTTTGCATTCACGCACTTTTGATAAAAGATTTGTCCATTTCAATGTATGTGTGAATTCATATTCCCCAGATGCACATTGTTGTGTCTCACAAGCACAGAACCTATACAGTGACTCAGATTTGCATATTTGTCAGCCTCATAGTCTGGATACAAGCTGAAGTGGAAACACTAATTATTTTTTTGCACTAATCCCTGAGAGCTGCAGCAAAAAAATCCACATGTGCAGCCACCAATTAAACTGAAGTTTCCTGTAGCCAAGCAGAGCAAGATAGTTACCCACTGAATGACTTTTTAATGTTGGCACGTGGAGGTGGAGTCAGAGCCTCATGAACCACGGTGAGTGCAAAGATGAGAAGTGTTGAAATCAGTATTTATGTGTCAATTACGCAAGGTCATTTTTTCACACAATCTTTACAGTTTTAAAGAGCTCTGCTAAATGGGAGGTGCAATTATCACAGCTATCTCATCATACCTCATTGTACCCTGTTAAGTCCTTGATCCAGGCATACTGATACAGAAAACAGTTCACGCAGCTCTTCACGGTGAAATGCTTCAGGCCTCATGAAGGCTGTTTTATTCTGATCAGTAATCCATCTCAAAAGTGGCAATGCTTTGCACAGATGGACGGGTTACTGGTGGCATGTTGCTGCCCCAGTGTCATGCTTCCTGCTAGATATTGATCCAAACAATATGGTACTTTGGAGGCCATCGCACAGGCTAATTTTGGCCCCAACATCTGTTTGGTTAGCCACAGAGCCTGGAGCCTTAAGGCGGCCGTATGGTCAAAACTAACAAGCTCATACGTTTCGTTCAACAACATCAGAATCCAAAAGTGTCAATAGCTGCCACGAACAGCCGCACACAAAGGCCAGGTAGAAAGCCTGCCGTCATAGATAGACAATACACGATAACTGGTCAAATGTGGGGATAACAGCACACACTTTGAGACAACCCTTCCTCAGAGACATTCATGTTGTGGCACTCGGTTGTACACACAAAAAGGGAAAGAAGTAGTTGTGTGATTCAAACCCTGCCTTCTCCCTCAACTCCACACACCTGGCCAGTCACTGAATGAAGCTTGCGTGTTTGTTGGATTGGTTTTGGAAAGTTACGAAGATTGTCAGACATAGACAATTGTGTGGAGGTGTGGCGGGAAAGGGGGTTTCAGACACTTTGCAACGATCCGACAAGCACTTTGGTTGACGCATACTGATCCCTTATTAGCATGACAGGATTAGCTCTTTATATCATTAGATGCTTCCCTCCATCTGGAATATTAGGGATGCAGGAGACAGCTTCATTCAACAAAGTCCCAGCGATGTGTGTGAAGACGTGTTAGCTCCACGTGTTAGAAATACGATATAGCCTACTGCTTTTTCCCTCCAATGCTGATTCCCATTCTGTTCTTTGTCTTGGTCCATCCAGCCAATTTTTTTTTAACTCCTCTGAGCTGCCCACTGTGGCTGAGTGTCGGCGTGCTCGGCTGTGTTCTGTCACTGAAGGACCAAACGTTAGCCAGCTGTGGCCTGTGAATACATGCCTCAGATTTTGCTCGATTTTTGAGAATAAGCTCCAGTTGGCGTCACCTACACCAGCTTTGGACCAATGTCGGCAAAATACTTTGATTCAAGCCTGTCATTCATCACACGTCTGGTTTGAGCAGGTGTGCCAGAATTTGGCTGTTTTTGAGCAAAGTCATGCTGGCTACCTGGGTCTAGTTGTCCTTTGGTCAGGTAAGCATTGTAGTGTAGGTAGGGTATGTCCTATATTTACATGTTGAAACTGATCTAACCTCATGAAACTAGGAATTGATTTTCTGCCAAATATATCTACAACCCCTTCAGTGTCACCACAGTGTCTTTATGCTGTCATGTTATGTGCACATTTCCTGATTAAAATGTTACTTTTATCAGTCAAACTGTGGCTCTTTTATCGCCACCTACCTACACTGATGGAAGCTGTTTAACAGAGTTTACCACTGGCGTGAGATAGAGGCCACCATAATCTCATTTGCTTTAGGTAATTTGCTTAATTACAACAAGGTATCACAATTAATTAAAAGATATTAATTGATGTTTGAGGACACACAGAAGCCTTCGATCAAAGGTTCACTGTGGACTCTTCTTCTTATCTCTCCAACAAGAACAGTCCTAACAACAAGTCACAGGAAGCTAAGTGTCAAATACAATGTTTGTGTGTGTGAGAGAGAGAGACAGAGAGAGCGAGCAGTGGTTGTTGTTGTCAGGTGTATTGTGTGAAGGCGAGGTGATTCCTCTTCTCTCTTATCTTGTTCTCTTGTCTTTGTCAGCCAGCTGTCTGCTGCTGAACTGAACAAACACAGGACACACATATAATGTAGGCAGATGCTTTGATACTCCCACACACACTCATTGTGATCTACTCACCTACACACACACACACACACACACACACAAATACACTGCAGGAAGTAGTGGTAGTAGTGGGAGGTACTTAGTCATAGAACACAGTGTGTTTGTGTGTTTTTGTGGAGGTGTCTTTTGCTTTTTGCTGAGGTTGAATGTTAAATGTAGTTATTTGTAATTCCCAAATCATATTCAGTATCCTATTGAATCATTTCTGGGCTGTGTTGTCTACTGTCAGGTCTAGGGTTAAGGGACTGGGTTTAGCATTTTATAGAACTAAAAGTGTTGCACTAACAATCTGCTTATCATTTCTAAATCCTAAATCCTAAATCCTAAACCAAAGAATATTTAAAAAGGGACTCAATCCCTTTTTAAATATTCTTTGGTTTTCAACCTTTCAACATTGTTAATAGCTAAAGATATGAACGACACCTCATCCTCTAAGTTTCAAACTGAGATGTGTAATCACCTTTTGTTGGTCCTGGAGGCAGAAACGTTGCAGTTTCCCGTATCAGCTAATATCTAATTCATGTTCACAACCCAAACCTAAAACCTGAACCTGAGATGAGCAGCAGAGGATATCACATGTTGATTCAATATGTATCTCACACACTGATATAGTGATATAGAGTGTATTTGATAGTGGACAGTGGAGGAGCGACAGGAAATGCAGAACATGCAGCAAATGTCCCCAACCATGAACTCGAACCAGAGGCGTTTGGTGCTCATGATTGGCCTTTGACCTCAAAGCCACCAGGAAGCCCCCATAATGGAGAATTTACCAGAATCTCCCATAGCATTTTTTATGAACCACAAACTGAGAAAGAAGAACCAACAAGAACCAATCATTAGCCAGGTTTGCTAACCCTGTCTCCATTGTACTTTGTCGCATTTTGTTTTTATCAATACAGCAATATTTCCACCTCAGCCAAGAGTAAAAACCTTTCTAGGATATTTTGACTTTTTTTGTATTTTTGAATACAAAATTAAAATGTGTACAAAAACAGGTGGATGGAAACACACATTGTTTTTGTTTGCTTGTGTGTGTGTGTGTGTGTGTGTGTGTGTGTGTGTATGGTTCTTTTCCTGTGAAGGTCTTTTTTTTTTTGGACGGAGTTACGACACACACACACACACACACACACACCAAAGGAGCTGTCACGTCTGCTGAATGCTGATGCTGGCAGACAGCTCAGTGTGAGCCGGCTGCAGTCTTTGATATTGAGATATGCGGTCACTGAAGGCGCACACACACACACAAAGAAATGAACACTTACCTGCAACCAGCAGACACTACATCCATACACAAAGAGAAATCTGAAACTTTATTTACATGCCTTCACACACTCACACACACACACACACAGAGTGAGTGTGTTGTGACAGGCTTTAGACGGACAGCTGACACTCTCCTCCTCTCCACGTCAGGCAAAACGTGACGGCTGAGAGTTTCTGTATTTACAGCTGACACCATTCTTACGAGGCTCACCGTTAGCTGCTGCAGGGGCATTAAACTGTTGCTGTACACTGATTTCACACCCTTGCATGACTGAAACATGTACTCTTGCAAACTGAATTGGAAGTGGAAACTTCCAGCTGGTAGTAGCCACGTCTGTCTTCTGAATGTATTACCGTATGTTAGCAGCTTTATAAGGTGACAGTATATCAGGGCTTTGTGTCTGTCAGCTTGCTTTTGAGTTGTTTTGCCCCCTAGTGGCTGAAAATCACCCAATGTAGCATTAAGGAAATATATTTGGTCTACTACAATTATTATTAAAAATGTTTGAAAACTGGGAAATTTGGACAATCTGGCGTGAGCGTATTTATTAAAGATTTCAATTTATTTATTTAGCAGGGACAATGCACGTTAATCTAACATTTCAGTTCACACATCAATGTAAATGTGCCGGAGTTAGCTAATGAGCTCATTTTCATCCGTAGTCGTTGGGCAGGATATAACAAATTAGTGCCTAATGTCATCAATACAATGCTTCAACAAGTACTACAAAACAATACAATACATGAATACTGCAGGTTACAGAAGAAACAGAGAGATATATATAAACAATTAAAGTATGTAAAGCCTAGAGATGAGAAGATTACTCATGATTGCATAGGTTTGCTTTAGGTCATATGTTTGTGTTTAAAGGTTAGGTAGTTAGTGCTCTCTCTTAATTCAATAGGTGGACTATTCCAGTAGCGGTGGCTCTGACTGAGAAGACTGTTCGCCCAAACTTGCTGCGTCTGTATTGTATAACACAGTCCCCTCTGGTAGTTGCCCTTGTTGCCCTGCTGCTGCTATCCTTCTGCATTATGAACTGGCTCATACGTACATCCAGCACATCACACAGCATCACAACACATTTTGAAAAAGTTCAGAAATATCTGGAAACTGAAAAATCAGGAGCGTGTGGTAAAACATCGAAGCTGACACTCTGATGGATGATGGATGATGGATTTCTGCGTAAGGTAACGTGTAGGGCGTTTGTCATGCGACAGTTTCCAGTCTGCACCAGCTGTTTGACTCCATCGTGAAGACAAGCCGCTGTAGAAACAGAACCTGCTCTCACTTCAGAGCGCCGGCGACCATCTGCCTGCTGCCACCAAAACAAGCCTCATGGTTCCCATCAATATTTCTTACATTTGTTTCTCTGTGACTTTTATTCTCTTTCTTTATTTCTTATTTTGCCTCTGAGCATCTCTCTGTGCAACGGTTTAAACAATTCAATATATGTTCATATTTTATTAAGAGTCCTCCCTGTTTTCTGATGTGCTTTACTTTTAATGTGCTTCCTGTTCCTCCATGTTTACCTGTTGTTTTGAAACATTCAATATAACATCCATTTTCACAGAGTCATGTCATACTCACCACCCTGCTGAGTTTCTCATCTCTAACAGAAATACTGTTCTTCAGTTACTCACCTTACTGTCAATGAAACTCAGCACTCCCTGCACTGATGTTTCACATTAAAAGCCTGTCAGCAGTCTTCCATCCAGTTCCTGGTAGGCCTTTAATTTGAGTCCATCAAAATTAAAACATGTTGCACACAGGGTTGGGCGATGTGACGGTATATACCATGCATCGGTAGAAATGTGTCCACCAGTAGAGATTTGGCAATATTGTTTCCACCGGGGGAGCTATCCCTTAGTGTCTCTGCTGTATATTCGGGGCACTAAGTAGCTAATCAGGGCTTGATCTCACAAATCCAGCTGCCTCGCAGGGTAACGTTATTTGGGCAGCAGGACTGCTTACAACGTTCTCATGTGACGTGAGAGCGACAGTTGATGGCAGTAATGCACCTCTAAGCTGGTTTGCCAACCGCTGCAGAAGAAGAGAGTGACAAGAAAACATGGAGGAGGAGCGTGAAACTGTAAATACAGAGCGTGAAGTACGGAATGGTTATTTTAAACCATTTCTTAATTGAATTTACTTAACAATTACTGTATCGTGACATATACCGTTACCTTGATATAAAATTACATACCGGAATACCGTGATAGAAGATTTTAGCCATATTGCCCACCCCTAGTTGCCCAGCTCTTTTCCAGTATACCTCACTTTGTAAACCAAACATTTTTGGCTATCTCTCCTTCATCAGAGAGCTGTCTGAGGTTTTCAGTTTCCTCCATTGATCAGCGATGTAACTTCTAGATCACTATAAAAACTACAGAACAATATTAACATCATCTTTTAAAGATAATTTTCTACAAGATACAATATTTACTCCTGCGGATATATAAAGAAGAAATATGAATGACCATGAATTCAAAACATATTATAAACAACATTTCAAAATATTCTTAAGCAAATATAATCTATTCATTAATAGGAGCACAGGATTGGTTGCTTTGTGTTGGAGATTGAAGAGCACACACACACAGCGAGGTGCAGACCGGTGTGACCTTGTTGTTTGTGCAATCAGTGTCATTTTGCAGAGTGACAGTGCTAGCAGTTACACACACACACACACACACCGAAGAAGAACAGCAAACTGACCTAAAAGACTGTTGCAGAACACAGCACGCCGCTGAGACGAAACATATCGTTGAGCCAGAAAATCACTGCAAACTGGTGCAAAACATTTTCACGCTGAACGCATGCCAGGTGAAGCACGACGTGACAGGTACATCAGGCTGCTTTTAATGAGAATTATACAGTAGAGCAGGTGGATGGAGACATTACTGCCGTGTGTTATTATGCTCATATTCTCGTGTGAATATGTTCTCTCCCACAGTCATACAGAGGTGAAGGATGAAAATGTATATTATGGAATATTATACTGACTTGCCTTCGTTTAGTTTTTATTTTTCTCATATTTCAAAAACTGCAGCTAAAAAATATGCTAGAGGAAAGGCAACTTTAAAATGTAGAAAAGCATCTTTGCATATATAACCCAGAAATTCCTGTCAGGAGATGTCAATAAAGCAAATGTCTTCTTCTTCTTCAGTTTTTCGTGCACATTCAAGCAGGAACAAAGCGATTCTTCTGTTTTCCTCATTACATGCAATTTTTATCCAGTGAAATCAATGGTCGCAGGCTTTTCAGGCTTTTGTCAACCAATGATTTATGGTACCCTGTGAAGTTTTTGCCCACTAATGATACTATGGAGAAATGTTTTTGTGAGCGAGACCCCGTTTTGTTCGTGTCTTGTGCACGTGCACAGATCCGCAGGGCTTCAGCTCGTGTGGATCAGATGCTTTTTGTTGTGGACAGCTGGAGTTTTGTGCAAATATCTTTGTTTTTGCTCGGTGCATCTTTAACGGTAGCTTTTCAGAGAGGTTACTGTGATGACTTGCACTAACACACATAATCATTGATAGGGCGTCCCAGTTCACAGGCGGAAGTGCATTTTTGATTGATGAAAAGTATAATTTAGAAATCAGACAGGTCTTTAACAAACAACAACGCTCCATTTAACCCACAGCTCCCAGTGAATTACAACCTCCTCTCCAAACGTGGCCCCAACGATGATGTTTGATCCTTTCGGGGACAAGAGTTAATAGAAATATCAACCTTTTAATGTGATGAATGAACAAAGTTTCAAAGGCAATAAGGAAAGAGCGCATCGCCTTCAGCTGGATGGAGAGAAAATCGATGTGGAAAGCGGTGTGGGCAGCGAGGAGCACAACACTGATGGCAGAATAATGTTGGTCATAATTGCTAGATGGAAGC
This sequence comes from Macquaria ambigua, assembly GCA_008360985.2. Classification (NCBI taxonomy): domain Eukaryota; kingdom Metazoa; phylum Chordata; class Actinopteri; order Centrarchiformes; family Percichthyidae; genus Macquaria; species Macquaria ambigua. Next base: position 55,661 of record VMKM01002499.1, read on the forward strand.
ACTTTGCAGAGCACTGGTGAAGGTGTTTGCTAGAGGGTGAACTGTGGCTTCAACTGCAGTGCTCTATGCTGCAAACGAGACTAAAAATATAACTTAGCGGTGTGTAACAGCATGACTGCCTGTCATCACTTTTTGTAACATAGGGGAGAGTAATGGTATGACCAACAGAAAGCGTCAAAAAGCCTCTCTGTGTGTGTGAATATGTATGCGTGTGTGTGAGCCCCCTCAGCACTCAGGCACCTCTCACCTAAGATGACAGCTCCACAAAACGGGGGATAACGAGCAATTAGAGTCATCTCTGTTCGTCCAATCAGATCCAAATTAGCATGAAACACGATTACCAGCTAAAAACTGCAGATAAGGCCCAGATGACTCCAATGAGAAATGATTCACTGGCGTACATGGTTCACATAAATGAATTTTAAAGGCAGCAAATGGCAGTCAGAGCAGCTCTGTGAGGCTTCCAGCAAGACGTTTATTCGCAGAGATGATTTACGCAGCTGGATTCAGGGCTAAAATGCAAAACATGAAGTGTTGAGGTGGTGGAGGGGGGCTGTTTAGTTTATTCGTCTGTTCAGCAGTGAGATTAGATTATGTTCAGAGTTTGTGTCCTTTTCATAAGGATCAAGTGCTGCAGACATTCATGGAAGGTATTAAAACTGGAGATAAGTGAACATAAAACATTAAATGTTATGGCAGCTTCACAGTCTATAGAGACCATGTATGGATGCCTGTAGGGGACATTGAGCAGAACATTTTGGAAGAAGACTTCTCGAACCAAAGCATTGTCTTCAAAATGGTAAATGGACTTCACTTATATTGCACCTTTTCATCCTTAACGGTTTCCAAAGCGCTTTTACAGATTGGTCTCATTCACACATTCACACACATGTGAAGTGCTGGCTTCCATCAGGAGCAACTTAGGGTTCAGTGTCTTGCCCAAGGACAAAAAAAATGAAAACTGAAGATTATATAAAAATAGATATTAAAATAAAAAATCCTCCTGAATCCATGTTTACAGTATCCTCGATAAAGAAAAGTTTTTAAAAGGGGAACAAAATCCTACAAAAACACAACAACCCTGTTTCCTAAAAATTACATTCACAAGCAACGAATTTGAATTATCAAATGCATTTTGTGCCAAAATGAAGAAATATTCATACAGAACATATCTGCTGAAAACATTTTCCGACGTTTTCCAACAATATCTGCACGTCGCAACTTAAGCATCATTAATGTTTGTATGGTTATGTTTCAGCAACTCAAAGTACCTGGTTAAGGTTTGGGACAGATCATCATCTTGGTTAAATACTGAAAAAGTCAACAGTGACTTTAATATTTAAGTGTTTCAGTAGCCCACATTTAACAACACATGTCTCCGGCCATAGTTTATTTGCCATAATCTTTCCCTAACCTTCACCATACTGCCATGTGCACATATTTTAATAAGCAAGAACTTGTAACAAGACCACGCACAGCAGATGTAATTTTCTGTAGTGTGGTTGGATTAAATTGTCTGCTGTCAAACTCCTCTCTGATTTTTAATGCACACATTTTATGTCTACATAATCTTCCAGGCCTTTACTTGATTCTCACGTTGTAATTCAATCTGTTGCTGAGTAAGAAAAACACTGTATGACTGACATACCTGAATATACATGAAAAATGAATTTAAAATGAACAATTCTGGCCTGAGGCGCATATCTAACCGTTCCTAGCAGAATGCATTTAATTTCACTTACTCTATTATGAACTGCTCCACTGCTGTTTTCCAGGTGTCCAAGTGATGCAGAATTGTGGACAGAATTGTGACGCAAATGCAAAAACAGGTCTTTTTTTTTTTCCTTTCTCCCTTTTATATTTTCCTCCATGTCCCTTCCAGGGCTCCATACCATAGTGTCCTCTCAAGTCAAATCAAATCAAGTAATAATCATGTAGTATAAGCAGACATGAAATGTGAACCTCTCAAAAATAAGAACTAGTTATCTTTGATCAAATCTATCTCTAAATCGGCTTCTACATTGAACATGACATGCGGTATTATAACAAGACGCATTAAGAACCATCATATCATTACACACACGTCTTTCTCACTCTCAACACTCAAATTGTTTTTCTCTGACTCACACACTCACACATTCACACATGCATCTCTTCACACCAGTGAACTTCGGCACTCAGTAACACTGTAACACTCAGGTCACACACTAACATGAGTATAACTTTATTATACACTGTTATTTATCGTCTCACAGTACGTCTCTTATTTCAGTCAGGATAGGATAATGGATAGGATAATAAAAACTATAAGCATTTGATGTATTTTTAACGTTATTTGCTGGTTATTTGAGATATTTCGAGGCCTCAAGAGAGATTCATTCCTAAAGTACATAAATTCAGGTAATAACCAGAAAATAAAGGCATTCACAACTTTAAAATCTGTGCCTTCATTAGTTTGACATTTTTGCTTTTTATAGGAATTAAAGAGAGAATGGTTTTGTTTGTAACTTAAGACTACCTTGGCCTGCTTGTGTGTTTTTACATTCAGTTCAAAAACTCCATCTTGCAAAGGGCACCTTTCAATCACGAAACATTTAACTTCTTATGCATCCTCTTTTGTTAATAAATCTATTCTTTTGTCACTCAAAATCAAACAGCACCTCGCAATGCATGTTTCTTTTTTCACATTCAAGAAACACCATTAGCAAAGAGCAGCTTTCATTCATTGCTGACATTTTCTTATTTAATGTCTATTTCAGGATTTCTATATTCAAAAGTGAAGATTACTGCATTGAAAACCACCTTACCAAAGAGCACCTTCCAGTCACTGGCAAGATATTTGATTCCTTTTTTCTTTGTTTGACATGACGACCTTGGAGAGGTTTAATTCAAATCATATCGAGTAAAACCCCAAATATATTCCCTGTTTTTGTTTCTCCAAGAAGAAATATTGCAGGCAGTAGAGAACAAAGAAGTGAACTTTTGACTAGAGAGTTGGTTTAAATCCTGCAGACCAGCTGGAAATCTGAAGTCAGAAATGAAAGGAATAATGTTGTTCACTCTCATAAGGTTAGTGTGCAGCATTAATACAGAGCAGGGCTATAATTACAGTATGCATCCTGTCTGTAATATGAAATCCTGGTGTCCTGCTCTCTCTTCTGGCGTACAGATTTGAGAATTTATAATAAAAATCATAATAATCTGAGGGCACATTTTCAAACAGTCTCTCCTCAAATGTTCTTATGGTGTCAGACTCACGAAACACACAAAAAGTGACAGAAGAAGCTGTGTGAGGAAGAAAAAAAGAGCTTTCACACCTCCACACAACGGGCCCGTCCCCTCACACCAGTGCACTTTGACAATCTGACAAACAGTTTGTTTAAACCATGCTGAGCCCTTGAACAATTGCTCATGGTGAGCTGGTACTTCATGCTGTTCACAGAATCAGTGTATTCCTCGTGGACTTTTAATCCTCAAGATGTCAGTCCGACACTTGTGGTCACTGGTGGCAACAGCAGGTGTGTTCTTCTAATAACACACGTCCCTTTCTGACACATGTATCAATCATTTGGGCCAGAGACACGCCTCAAGCAGCTACTCTGTCAGAAACAAACGAAGATCATCAATATCTTTGGACATGGTAATACTGAACTTGTTAGTGAATGGCGTCTTTCTCCCTTCTCTGAAATGCGTGCATGAACTGTTCCAGCTGTTGTCTTCCGCATCACGTCCAGTACGATGCATCATTTCCTGTAAAGTCCTTGTGCACAGGGAAAAAAACCCAGATTGAAAACTACCATACAGAGAGGTAATTACAGTGAGAATGTAAATTCATTGAATGGCTATAATGAAAAATGTTGCTGTCGTGTCCAAAGTGCGGTCTATTTATACATGCAAATATGACCTCAGCAGTGTCATTTCAGTCCCAGTTTACTGGCTCCAAACAGCCAATAGACATGTTCCCAGACATGGCAGGGTCAGGGTGTAAGAATGCAGTGAGAGGCCACTGAGTCACTTGGCGACCATCAATCTACGGTGCAGAAAACATCGAACAGAACTAAGAACTAACTTTTCTCTCTCGCGTGAAAGAGGATTCAGGATTCAGCAAACAGAACATACTAACAGAGGGTGTTTAACAGGTGAAGTCAGCGATTAGACAGGGAAGTTATTGGCTTGTTCCCGCTGGCGGAGGCCTTCCCACTGCTGTGGGTGGGGGTACAGAGAGCACTCAGGATAGCTCCCTGGCTGCTCCCAGCGGCAGGATCAGCCCCTTGGAGAGCGCCGCGGCATACAGTCCTGACACAGGAGGGCTTATATGTGTATGAAAATAGCATGTTAGCATCAGCCAGCATCATCATTAGTAACCATAGGTGAGAGAGCCAACCCCCTGTTTATTTGTATGTGTGTTAAGCTTCATCACGTAAATCTCTCACTTAAATTGAAAGATTTTCCAATGAAAGGAAGATGCCTCTTGGTAGAAGTTCACCTAAATTAAATCTGTCTGTTTGAATTCTACAGCTGCAGTTGTAGCCCCTCTATATTTAGCTTTGCATCGTATCAGAACTGATCTTTACCCTCCAGTCCAAGACACATCACCATATGATGTGTGTCATTTCATGCCTCTGGCACACAGACGTGCTGCAGCTCAACACATCAGCAGGTAATGTCAAGAATATAAAGTGAAAGTGCTGCCCTGGATTCAGGAGCCTTTTGTGCTTTATTTCACTTGATTCCTCACCTGAAGAGTAAACCTCTCCGGCAAGGCTCCTCACTCCGCGTCATTTCTAATATTATCTGTATAAAGCAGGACTGCGGGTCGCCGAGGTCCGGATATTGTTAAACCTCAACAATGAATTTTCTCTCAGCCATTATGACAGTGACAAGAAGAAGAAGAAGAATACTTTAGTTCAAGATGTGACAGGAACACATAACCCCTGTCAAATAAAGTGAAATCTTCCTGCTCTAAAGTCTTTGTTTGGAAGACTAACACTAGTTTTGCTAAATGATATGCATGTGCAGATGTTTTGACATGTGCAGTCACAGACGTGCTACCACCTGACAAGAGAAGAATCAGGGTACGATGTTGGGACGGGGCAATAAAGGGGGATGAGTCTGAATAAAAAGCTGCTTTCCTGGAGCATCACTGCTGGAAAATAGGACATGGGGTGTATTTTGTCACAACTACCACTCCTCCACAATGCTGGTGTGTGGGTTTACATAGAAAGTAAAGATCAACACTCACCGAAGGCATATGATGTGCATCAAAACTCCCACACCCATTGGTGCCCACGCACTGCTGATATTTTAACTCCCCAGAAATGCAGCAATTGCATCACATTTTCTCCCAGGATTGGCACATCCCAGCTACTGTACCCTGACTTTGTCCTGTGTTTGTGTGACACGTTCGGTGTGTGTCAAATGATGCAACGCGCTGCGAAGAGGTCGGTCTGTGCTGCACTTAACAGCAGCTACAGTTTCTAAAGGATAGGAAGGCTGACATTTTATCTTTTTATTGGTACTAATGTAGTACTGTGATGTTCTGCTAAATTCTGAACAGGGCATACTGTTAGAATATGTGGATTTAGCCTTTTATTTTGAAGGGAACTAAATTATTTTAAACAAGTGAAAAATTAATGCATTGATATTTGACTGTTTTGGGATATTTTCAGACCCTGTGAGTGCTTTGTTTTTCTACCATTGCTGGGAGGTTATGCTGTTGCTGTGTTTCTTGCTTTCTTTACACAGTAAAATGCAGAGTTAGACCCACTAGACTAATGTAGAAAAAAAGAAAGAAAAAGACCACACTCACTTGGACCCACCCACCCCCAAATACATTTTTTATTACTAAAGGGGAATAAAGACAGCCCAAATCTTTTGGCCTCAAGTCTTTTTCAGTGTGCTGTTATTGATATTGATTCCAAGATTCATGGGAATAGTTAATAATACAAAAATATAATAATGCCAACTGAATCTTTGAAAGATTTTGTGAAATGGTATCACTACCTGACATAGTTCCTGTTGGAACAAGATGTTGGGACAGTTCAAAAAGGTTGTTCAAATGTCCTCACAAGCCACAATGTCCTCTTAGGACAGAAGGATGTCATGTCAGTCCTCACAACTATACTCAAACATGACCACACACACACACACACACACAATCTGCATTGTATAACACACACTCCTCTCCATATGGACAGGGTAGGTGTTTCCACTCCAACAACTCTGCTTGTGGCTCATTTGCTTTTTCTCAAAAACAAAGTTAGCAGGCCTCGCTTTAAAGAACTCAGAGAGAGACAGAGAGAGGGTGGACGGGTGAGAGAGAGGGGAGAGAGAGGACAGGACTGCGAGGGAGAGATAAGGAGGACGAAAGGAGGCGAGGTGAAAGAGGAAGTGAAAGAGGAGGAGGCAGAGAAGGAGAGGAAGGGAAGAGAGACTCGTCTTGTTAAGCACATCACGCTGTTTTCGTAGAGTTTGACAACAACTGTTCCACCATCTGCACACTTGATTCCCTCTCTCTGTTCCCCTATCGTCTTCTTCTTCTTCTTCTTTCCTCCATCGCTCCACCCTGCCCGCCTCTTCCCACCTCCCCTCCTCTTCCTCCTCTTGTTGTTTTTGTCTCTCCTCTCACCTAATTTCCTGTCTTGTCCTCTTTCAAATCCCACTCAGGGTGTATTTGTGGGTGTGCATATTTCAGACTTTGTTTAAGCTGTTTATGCTTGTAATTTCTTTTCTTCTCCATTGCTGTGAAGTACCCACTTCCTCTCTTTTTTCCCCCTATCTCCCCTTCTGTGTTTTAAATTGGAGAGTTGGGTTAAAATCAAGCAGAGATGATGAATTAGAAAGATGGATGAAGCCACCTGTTTGTGTTTGAATGAGTCAGTCACTCACTAACTGCATAGATACACAGAATACACCCCTGAGGGCACACACACACTCTTATAAAGCAAGGCTACCATTCGCTCACCTACCAGCTCACAGTTTACATCTTCAGCAGTCAGGATCTCAGCATTTATAGCGGGGACATTTGGTATTCACACACTGCATTTACATATAACCCAGCAGTGCAGGTTATTAAACTTTTCTTAGCCAAGGAGCCCAAACTGTGTGCATTTATTCACCTCTTCCTCTGGGATGTAAGCTCATTAAAACACTCTTCTTTAGCCAAGAAATGAGGAAGGGACCAAGACCCATTTTAGCCCTCGACCCAGGAGAGCAAAGGACAATGCAAGAGTTTGTACCAAGTTCTGGGTGATTAGCATATCGGTCAACCCCACAGAGAAGTGAGGAGAACTTTGTGAAGGTAGTTCGTCAGTGCTTTGCAAAACAACCTATATGATATATTTATATGATATAAATACTTTTATATTAACAATGGATCAACTCTGTGTAATGTACAAGGGGCCACCCACAGAGAATTATCATCAACTCTGCAGTTACCTTCAGCTTTACAGAGCATTTTAGCGTTCATTGTTGTTTTTTTAACGGCCTGCAACTTTAATGTTTTGGCTCGCTCTCATCAACCCAGTGTCCAGCAGCAGCAGGCAGCTGTTTTCAGCTAAACAGCGCTTATAAACCCACTGTACAACCAAGCAAAGTTAGCAACTAGCTGGTGAAGAAAGTGGAACATTTAATAGGTAAAAAGCCAGATTTTTCCCTCAGGAGTCCAAAAAGATAGCTAAAAGAAAAGTAGAAATTGGACTTGAATTTGGTCACCAGAAATATAACTCCAAATGAATACTAAGCAACTGTTTGCTAATACATCAGCCATTTGGAACTTCAACGTGGCAAAAAAAAATCAATAAATGCTGCTTTACACTTTGGGAAAGATTTCCTTTATGGTTATAAAAAACAAAGTTGACTCGGTAGGAGATGGGATGCCCCTCGTGTCGAAGTCACATACTTTGTAAACTCAGTATTCCATCTCAACAGCCATCCTGAGACTTTTTGCAGCAGTACAATAACATCACATTATTTCCACCTTTGCTACTGAGAGAAGACGATTATTCACATGACTGCAAGAAGACATTTGTCAGGACATTTTCAACAAGAAATGCTGTATATAATAATATTCACAACATACAGTATTTACAGAAGCATATCTAAAGCTTTTGCAGCCTGAAACTATAAACTATAAACACCATCCTGGTTTTGCCCTGGGCTGTGAAGTGAAGGTTTCAAATTTAAAAGGCAGTATTATTATACAGAGGGAAATTAAAGGGAAATTACTTGAATATAAGACCAATAAAGACCTACTTCCACTCCAATACAACAACATAATTCAGCTAATGTGTCAAAAGGAGAAAACCTCCTTGGTAACCAATCAAGAGGGGCAAATTATTATTGGGATTATTGGTGGGAAGCATCTCTGCCTGCTAAAGTTTTACCTGCATTCGATCTGCGTCTGATTACATCTCACCTTCCCCTTCTGGACTCATGCTACTGTGGAGCCCTGCACAAGCTGTGTGTGTTTGTGTTTGTGTGTGTATGTGTGTGTGTGTGTGTTGTTTGTGGTCCCTTTCGACATGGCGTCTCTTCAAAGCCAGAGGAAGGAAGTCAGGTGTTTGGGGCGGCTGGTAGGTCCCTGCAGGGGGATCAGCAGATCAAAGTCCGTCCTGTCCGGTGGCTGCAGGCAGGAGGGGAGGACGGACACTCGTGTCCTGGCGTCTGCTCTCATCAGGAGGACACAGCAGGACGACCCGGCACAGAGGAAGCTGCACATTCGAACTCACATGCAGCTTTCAAATTTGAAAGATTCATAAGTAGCCAGGACTTATTACTTTGTTTTCTAAGCTGATGCTGGAGCCATCCCCCCACTGACAACCTATTTTATTCTTTCCACTTTCCTTTGTTGCCATTGTGTTTTCTGTTGTTGCATTATGGGAAGGTGCCCATGAACACCTCAACAACAATTTTAAATAGTGGTAGTAGCAGCATTTGTAAATATGTTTTTGTCATTTTGTTTCCAGTATGAATGTACTACAAACTCAAAACACAGATGGAGTATTTAATGTTCAAAGGGACAACAGACGAGCACATTTTAAGGTAAACCAAGTTTAAACCGGGTCGGTCGTCCTCCAAGACTTGAGGTAAAAGGACGTCATTTTGTTGGCTCTGTACTTCCATGCCGACTCTGTACTAAACTACACTGTACTAGTTTACTTCTAAATCTTGTATCTCTTGTATCGCCTGCCTGTATTTTTGCATTTTTAAATTGTAAATCTTTTCACCTTTGCTGTGTTTTTATTACCCTGTAAAGCACATTGAATTGCCCTGGTGTATGAAATGTGCTATCCAAAAAAAGTTGCCTTGCCTTTTAGGATGATTGTCTTGCTCCTTTGTCCTGAAAGTGGGGGACTATGTTCAGAAATCCTAGTGTTCACCCTATATGGGCTCAGCACTTTAACCTCATCGTCATTGTTTTATTTAAAGTCCAATGTGCTTGAATGTAGAGACAAAACAAAGACATTTGAGATTTGGTTCATTGACTTTATATGTGAAACCACTGTATGTTAAAATATGAGAATGTGTCCATATAACATGCTGTATTTCAGTGAGCTATGAACAGTCTGTACAGACAACTGAGTGGAGCTCTGTGGGTGTCTGCCAAGTCAATTTGTTACTTTTTCTCCCTTAAACACACGGACAGAAACACACTGACTTACATCCATACATGCACACATAGGGTTACATACACTCATCTCAACGGACACACACACACACACACACACACGTACACACTCCCTACAGCTTCAATTTGTTCTTATTTGTGCTCGGAGATGAGAAGGCGGGCAGAGCGATACGGATGGATGGACGGCGGCGTGGACAGCGAGCGAAGGCAAGAATGAAGGCAGGGAAGAAACGTGTTGACGGTTAAGTGTATACATTATTCATGCGGGAATAAATGCTTCGTTCATAACCGTTGTGACATCACCATCCATCAGCAACCCTGCCCTCCTCCTCCCCTCGCTCAGCAGTGGCAAAGCTATGCATCAGTGTGTATGTGAGCATCTGCGTTTGTTCTAATTTCTAGTTTGGACCACTTTTCTTCTTTAATCTTTCAATCACTGTCTTCCTGTCTTCCCTTCATCATGGTAACCATTCGTCCTTTCAGTTACACGATGACCCAGAAGTCTGCGACACCTCCTTCATCCATTTGTGTGTCCATCCAGCCCTCCATCAGTCCATCCCTTCTTCATTTTTGAGTTGTTTTTTTTTAACTTTTTTATTTGGCAATCACTGTGTTCTTTTCTCCTCTCCATCAGCTGTTGTTCCAGTTATTATACAGTGACCAACACCCCCTTCATTAAGCCATCGGTCCGTCCATCCATCCCTCCATCAGTCCATTCATTTTTCATTTTCACATCTTTTGTTGACTGCTTTACTTTTTCTTTCTGCCAACCACTAGATTTCCACTAGAGTCATCGTTTCGGCAACTATATGGTAACCAAATTTTCCATCACAGTCCATCTTCTTTCATTTGGACTGCCTTACTTTTTCCACCTTTTGATCACCTGCTTCCATTTTTCTCTCCATCATGGTAAATCAGTCATAGTTCCAGTTTTTATATTGTGGCCACGCCATCTGTGACACCTCCTCAATTCCTCCATAAGTCCATCTCTTTTTTAATTTTTTTGTTGACGACCACATTTTTTTTGTATCTGCTTTCTTATCTCCTTCATGGTAACCAGCTGTCATTTCAGTTATTATATGGTACCCAATGGACCACCTTATTTTTTCATGTGCCAATCACTACTTTCGTTTCACCTCTCCATCATGGTAGTCCAACATCAGTCCAGTTATTATATGGTGACCAAGTCATTTGTAACACCCCTCCATCCCTGCATCCCTCTATGCATTTCTCCACATACTGTAAGTCCATCTATTCTTGTGCCAAGCCTTTGTAATTCTGATTAAAGCTACTCCATCTTGGAATGCGTAATTTTGTTTTCTAGTCACACAGCTTCCTTCCTTCCATGTGGCTTCCTCTCCATCCGTTGTTCATTCTCTCTATTCCCCCACCCTTCCTGTCATCCATCCATCACTTCACCTCATCCATACAACTGTGATTATCAAGACTGTCTATATATACTCCATCACTGCTTTCCTCATTGTAGGATCAGTCATCTCTCAACAATGCTTACAATCTCCTTCCTTCCTTCCTTCCATCTTTCCTCTCACCCTCACACTCCCCCTGTATCGCTCCATATAGGATGAATGGCCACAGCAACGACCCAGCGTCCTCACCCCCTCGCTGTGAAAGAACCGGCCTTTAATGAATGTTTCATGGCCGTGACATCGTCCAGCTCCACTTTATGGGTCTATTTTTCTCTCCTCGGGCTATTTCACAGCGTAATGGCGCCCCTGCGTCGTATTGGCAGCAATATTTTCTCAGTATAGATCTTGCAGTTGGTGGTGCAGTATGTTGGAAGCATTGATTTTCCTTCCCGAACCTTCCTACACGTCTCTTTGTAGAGGATGTAATGTTGCCTCAGATTGCGTGGTTGGCAATGGATCAGCTTTAAGAAGCACCTGGCTCTATTTCCCTAAATATCTGTCTTCCTAGTGGATTATCCGTATCTCGCCCTGTAAGTACTACAGTTTGTAATGTGCTGGTAGAATAAATGTGTGCCTCAAAGAGTCAACATGAAAACATTGATTGCAGAGGATAACTCCTGCTGCAGGTAGAGGAGGTTTCACACCTGCAGGCCATGGTTCTTTCTTCCCTTAAAAGCCTCCTTTACTGTAGCCATGAGTCAAGGATGAAACAGTAACACGGAGAAAAAGACCAGCTTCATCACTGAGCTTCTGGCCTCTGCTGGTACCAAGCCTTCACAGAAGATCCTTAGATGTGGTCTCAGTAGACTAAAATCCATTTTTCCCCAGATAGATTACATATTTTTATTTAACAAAATAACAAACCTCAATGTTTTGTACATTTCACTTTGCTAAAGAAAATAAAAAGAGACAAAAGATTTGATAAGATTCAAAGTTCTCCAACAACATTTTATAAGGAATACAACATAGAAGAATCATGACAATTAACATAAGAGATGGTTAAAAAGGAATTTCAAAGTATTGTTACAGAGCTTTGCATAAAAGAGTTTATAAAAGAGTATAAGAGAACAGATAGTACACCCATATTTATACAGTTAAGAGTTTTCAGTTGACCCTGGATGTCTTTAGATGGTGGGAGGAAACTGGAGCAGTCAGAGGAAACACATGTAGACCCAGAGACACACACAAACTCCAAAGAGAGAGATCCCTGCCGGTTGGTAGGTTTGAACTCAGGACCTTGTTGCTGCGAGAGGTAAACACTTCGAGATAAACTAGTTTATAACAAGGGTTAACCTGGAGGTTTGTTTACGACTTGCCTTGCCTGAGTGTCTGACTAAGTGTGCAGCAATTGCGTTATTATAATTAACTGAACTGATGAACTCTCACAATAATACTATTCTTTTGAAGCTGTATCTGCAGATGATGAAGATGTCTCCACAGGACGCAGCAAGTTTAATCAGATTCATTATCACAATGTGATTAGAAATCCCCTGCTTACTCTTTTTACAATGCTGTACTACACCATCATTTCAGACCCTGCTATTGCTCACCTGCCCACCAGATGTCCTCAGTGTGTTTCCCACTCTAACCCATCACATGACCAGTCACCTGTCACACCTGCTCCTCATCAGTCATCAGCCCCAGTATACAGGCACATCTCAATGAATTAGAATATCGTGGAAAAGTTCATTTATTTCAGTAATTCAATTCAGAAAGTGAAACTCATATATTATATAGATTCATTACACAGAGAGTGAAATATTTCAAGCCTTTATTTCCTTTAATTTTGATGATTATGACTTGCAGCTAATGAAAACCCAAAATTCAGTATCTCAGAAAATTAGAATATTGTGAAAAAGTTCAATATTGTAGACTCACTGTGTCACACTCTAATCAGCTAATTAACT